>JAKCPB010002038.1:5000-88781 GCA_021442155.1 Cymbidium sinense | reverse complement strand
ATTTATTTTAGTATTTAATTTATATTTAGGTTTTATTTATTTATTTTATTTTAAAGTTTTATTTAGCTTAAGTTTAGGTTTGTTGGTTTTTTTTATTTTTAGGGTTTAGGATTTAGGGTTTAAGGTTTAGGGTTTAGGGTTTAAAGTTTTATGGTTTAGGGTTTAGTGTTATTGTTTAGGGTTTAGGGTTTGAGGTTTTTTTTGTTTAGGGTGTAGGGTTAGCTTAGGGTTTAGGGTTAGTTTAGGGTTTAGGGTTTAGAGTTTTTAGGGTTTAGGACTTAGGGTTTAGGGTTTAGGGTTTTGGGTTAGTTTTAGGGTTTAGTGTTTAAAGTTTAGCGTTTAAGATTTAGAGTTTAGGGTTTAGAGTTTTTTTTTTAAAATAACTAAGTATATGGTAAGTTTAGGTTTATTTAGTTTATTATTTATTTATTTTAGTTTATTTTATTTTATATTTTTATTTAGTTAAGATTATTTATTTTATATTAATTTATTTATTTTAGTTTATTTTTTAAGTTCACGTTTAGGTTTATGTTTATTTTTTAATTTAGTTTTTCTTTTAGGTTTAAGTTTTATTTCTTATTTTTAGGTTTGTATTTAGGTTTATATTTTATATTTTTAGGTTTAGGTTTTAGGTTTTTATTTTAGGTTTATTTTTTGGTTTTATTTTTTAATTTAGGTTTAGGTTAATTTTTTTTATTTTTCTTATTTAGTTTAGGGCTTAGGTTTAGTTTATTTTGGTTTAGGTTCATGTTTTATTTATTTTAGTTTAGTTTATTTTAGTTTAGGTTTATTTTATTTTTTATTTTAAGTTTAAATTTTTTTTTTAGTTTAGAGTTTAAGTTTTATTTTTTATTTATTTTTAGTTTTTATATTTAGTATTATTTTTTAGGTTTAAGTTTTTATTTATATTTTATTGTATTTTATTTTAGGTTTAGTTTATTTTTATTTTACATTTGGATTTTATTTTATTTAGTTTTTTATTTTTAGGTTTATTTAATTTTTTAGTTTGGTTAGGTTTTTATTTATTTTATTTTAGTTTAGTTGTTACTTTTTTTATATTTTATTTTTAGGTTTCTTTTTTAGTTTAGGTTTTTATTTTATTTTATGTAGGTTTAAGTTTTTTATTTTATTTTTAGGTTTTATTTAGTTTAAGTTTTGGTTTTTAGGTTTTTAGGGTTTAAGGTTTAGGGTTTAGGGTTTAGCTTTTAGAGTTTAGGGTTTAGGGTTTGGGGTTTAGGGTTTTCGGTTTAGGGTTATAGGTTTTAGGGTTTAGGGTTGTAGGTTTAGGTTTTAGAATTAGTTTTAGGGTTTAGGGTTTAGGGTTATTTTTAAAAAATTAATATTTTATATTTTAATTTAGGTTTATTTTTAATTTTTATTTATTTTAATTTCTTAATTTTTTTTGTTTATTTATTTTAGTTTAGGTTTTACATTTTTTTTAGGCTTATTTTTATGTTTTAGTTTTTAGTTTAGGTTTATGTTTATTTTTAGTTTATTTTGTTTTATTTAGTATAGAGTTTAGGTTTAGTTTATTTTAGGTTTAGGCTTAGGTTTTAGTTATTTTAGTTTAGTTTATTTTAGTTTAGGTTTTGGTTTATTTTATTTTGTTTATTTTTGGTTTAAGTTTTTTTATTTTTAACTTATGGTTTATGTTTTATTATTTATTTATTTTTAGGTTTAGGTTTTTATTTTATTTTTTTTAGTTTTATTTTATTTGTATTTTATGTTTAGGTTTTATTTTATTTAGGATTTATATTTTTAGGTTTATTTTATTTTTTAGTTTAGTTTAGGGTTTATTTATTTTATTTTAATTTAGTTTTTATTTTTCATTTTATTTTATTTTTAGGTTTAGGTTTTAGTTTATGTTTTTATTTTATTTTATTTTATTTATTTATTTATTTATTTATTTTATTTTTAAGTTTATTTAATTTAGGTTTAGGTTTTTAGGTTTTTAGGATTTAGGGTTTACGATTTAGGGTTTAGGGTTAAGGGTTTATGTTTTAGGGTTTAGGGTTTAAGGATTAGGGTTTAGGGTTTACGATTTTAGGATTTAGGGTTTAGGGTTTAGAGTTGTAAGTTTAGGGATTAGGGTTTAATGTTAGTTTTAGGGTTTAAGGTTTATAGTTAGAGTTTTTTTTTTAAATTTTTTATTTTATTTTAAATTAAGTAAACTCGTAGGTTTATGTTTATTTAGAATTTTTTTTTTTTTTACTTTATTTTATTTAGGTTAATTTTATTTTTATTTAATTTTGTTTATTTATTTTAGGTTTATTTAATTTAGTTTAAGCTTTTTTTAAAAATTTATTGTTTAAGTTTAGCTTTAAGTTTAGGTTTTTTTTTTGTTTAGTTTTATTTTTATTTTATTTTTTAGGTTTATATATTTATTTTTTATTTTAGTTTTAGGTTTAGGTTTGTATTTTATTTTTTTAGGTTTAGGTTTTAGGTTTTTATTTTTGGTTAATTTTTAGGTTTTGCTTTTTAGTTTTGGTTTAGATTTATTTGTAGTTTATTTTATTTTATTTAGTTTAGGTTTAGGTTTAGGTTTAGTTTATTTTAGGATTAGGTTAATGTTTTATTTATTTTAGTTTAGTTTATTTTAGTTTAGGTTTAGGTTTAGGTTTATTTTATTTTTATGTTGAGTTTTTTTTTTAGTTTAGGGTTTTTTATTTTAAGCATTATTTTTTAGGTTTACATTTGTATTTAGTTTTTATTTTATTTTATTTTATGTTTATTTTATTTTTATTGTACATTTAGTTTTTATTTTATTTAGGTTTTTAATTCTTATGTTTATTTTATTTTCTAATTTAGATTAGGTTTTTATTAATTTTATTTTAGTTTATTTTTATTAGTTTATTTTATTTTATTTTTAGGTTTAAATTTAATTTTTAGTTTATGTTTTTAATTTATTTTATTATTTTATTTTATCTAGGTTTAGTTTTTTATATTTATTTTATTTTTAGGTTTTACTTAGTTTAGGTTTAAGTTTTTAGGTTTTTAGGGTTTAAGGTTTATTGTTTAGGGTATAAAGTTTAAGGTTTCAGGGGTTATGGTTTTAGGGTTTAGGGTTTAGGGTTAGGGTTAGGGTTTTGGGTTTACGGTTTAGAGTTTAGGTTTTATGGTTTAGGGTTTAATGTTTAGGATTTAGGGTTTAGGGTTTAGGGTTAGCTTAGGTTTTAAGGTTAGTTTAGGGTTTAGTTTGATTTTAAACTTTAGGGTTTAGTTTTAGGTTTAAACTTAGTTTAGGGTTAGGTTTATAGTTTATAGTTTAGGGATTAGAGTTTTAGGTTTAGAGTTAGTCTTAGGGTTTAGATGTAGGGTTTAAAGTTTGTTTAGATTTAGTTTAGGTTTAGGTTTATAGTTTAGGGTTATAGGATTAGGTTAGTTAGAGTTTAAGTTTAGGAGTTAGTTTAGTTAGTGTTTAAGTTTAAGTTTAGATTAGAGTTAAGTTTAGGTGTAAGTTTTAAGGTTTAAGGGTTTAGGACAAGGTTTAGTTAGTTAGTTAGGGTTTAGGGTTTAGTCTTAAGGGTGTAAGGTTTTTGTGTTTTAGGATTTAAGGTTTAGGGTTAGTTTAAGGTTTAAGGTTTAGGGTTTAGGTTCAGGGTTTAGGGATTAGGGTTTAGAGTTTATGTTTAGGGTTAGGGTTAAGGTTTAGGGTTTAGGGTTTAGGAGTTAAGGTTTAGGGTTTAGGGTTTTGGGTTTTAGTAGGAAATTTTATTACCATAAATAAAGGAACAAACTCCTTAGAGCAAATCTCTAAGCTAATGCTCAAAACTACAAAAGTCCATGGAGATAAGCCCCTAGCTAAAGATTGATAAAGAAAGGAAAGCTAATAAAAAGAGATCCACAAAATAATCATTGAAATGCAAACTTCCTGCTCCTTATAAAACTAGCTCAATCGGTAGCAAGTCTCCCTGTAAGATCTTCTACAAGCTTGAAAAGGATTAGTATAGATAATGAAATAGTTAATTAAACATAAAATATAAGAGCGAGTAAAAAAAAGATGAAGAAAAGGCTCAGGCTTAGTAATAGTCATCTTAAGGAGCAGCACTATATGTAAGCATCCAGACTTCAAGTGAAGGGTTATAAATACATATAACACTACTAGCCAAAAGAAGGAGTGGGAAGCATGATGGCCATCATTGCCAACATACCTCTAGTAGTTCCTTATCCAATGACGATCATCGCACAAACCTACATAAAAGTTCAAACAGCAAATGTAGCCACAAAAAACTCAGCAGTCAGATATATTAAACTCAGTATAGCAGATAAGGAGGTAACACATCAAGAAAGCCTTAGATAATAAGAAGCACCACCAAAGCCACCATCAAGAATTTCTAACAATTCTTGGAGCAAACCTCACAATAAAAGAAAATAGGACTAAGCGAGACCAAACAAAGGCAAAAGGATGACCATAATTGGTAAGGACCTTCATTAAAAGAACATGCCAAGATCCATAAATGATAATATAAGATTGTAAGACTAACATCAAGAATGATAGGAAGCAAGGCAACCAACAAAACAAGAAAGGGTAGAGGTACCACAATCCAAAATGAAAATCCAGGTAGACACTAGAAGGGAAGAATGGAAAAGTAAACAATGGGATCCATACATAGACTGACAATATCAAAAAATTTATAACAAAGTAAATGCTCTTTAAACACAACCGTTAGAGCACCCAATCCAGCAAGAGGTCCACCTGCGAGCCACCAAGGCAAGGATTCAAATCATTAGACTTAGAACCATTAGGATGAAAGACAAAAAGTCATCCATTTAGAAATATTGAAAAAATCCCAAGAAAATGCCATAGATAGCAAACACCAATCCCAATCTAAGGACAGGAGAATCTAGTTAAAATAGCTAGATACAGGAGCTACAAAAAGAGAAAAACCCTTTATGGTCAGAAATAATCCAACAGCTAGAGACAGCCATAAACAAGAATCTCAACCGGGAAAACATCAACCAAATCCAAAAAACATCCAACTAGTAGTTAGCCACATTCCAGTTCAGAATACTAATTAAAAATATAACATCGATATTATAAGAGAATAATTAGACAATATAAAATAGCCAACCTTCGCTTATCAGGCGTTAAAGAAAGGATAGATAGCCAAAGGAAAATAGCTCTTCAAGCAATAACCAAAGAACAAATAGCCCTCAAAGTCACATAACTCCTCTTTGCTACTGGAGAAAAAATCACAACAACGCAACTATCAGCAGGCACCTTCCAAAGAGCAAACCCCAACCAATAGGGCCACACCACATATAGCACCAATAAAATTCTTAAGGACATGAACAAGTGGGAAGGATGAGACCCAAGAGAGAAAGGACAACCAAAAATAATTGGAAAAACCATCCCAGTCAAAAAACTACAAGGAGACAAAACATCCAACCATAGCAGGAAGGTCACAAAAATAGCATGAGTAACACCCATAAAGGAAAAAAATCCATAATAATGCAACAATAGAAAACAACCAACCAAAGGAGAAAAGTTCAAAAGCTTCTAACATAAGGCAAACTAGTTTTATCTAGATTCATAAGACTCCTTAAATGGAAAGGGGTGTCATCATTAGAAAACATTTGCATGGAAGAAGATTTGGCTCCCAAATTGCCAAGAAAGTCAGCATAAGAATTGGCTTCCCTATAAATATGAGAAATGTGAAAATCTAGGTTAGGAAGAAGCCTCCTAGTATGCTTAAGTAAAGAATACACTTTAGCATTACCATGAGCATCAGAATTCATTAAATCTAGAAGAAGGAGAGCATCAATTTCAAACTAGATCTTATGAAAACCTTGTCTTAATCAAATAGAAATTCCATGATGAAAACCTTTAGCTTAGCAAATACCACAGAACAAGGCTATAAAGGGGCCGCAAAAGCAGAGATAACCTTGCCACTATGATCTCTCAAAATCCCACCACAACCATAATAGCCATTAGAAACTAAGCCATCATTGTTAACCTTAATGTAGTGATAATTAGGTTTAATCTAATATATAAGTTCTTGGGTAGGAGAGACATTACAAGAGGGAAGGTTAATCCCAAAATTGAAGGTCATAAAATTGTACCCTTTAAAACTAGAGTAAGCAAGAAGATTAGCTTTGAAAAGAGACATAATTTTATATTTGGCTTTAGCAATAATACGATGATAGTTCATAGGAATATTAGGATGCTTAGCATCATTTCTCTCCATCCAAATATACCAAAGAATAGTATAACCAAAACAATTTTGACATGACCCTTAGAAGTATGAGAGAAATAAGCTTCAAGAAGGTGCATGATAGAAAATGAACCATTAGAATGGAAAGTATTAAAAATATTATCATACTATTTCCACACTTTAGCAGCAATAGAGCCATTCACAAAAACATGATCCACAGTTTCAATGTGATAGAAATAGTAGCATTTAGAGGGGAGATGGAAGCATTTTTTTTTAGAAAAGTAGCATCCACATGGATATAAAGCTTCAGAATGCGCCAAGTTAAAACCAAAAATGAAGAAGGGGCACAAATATTCTAGATATTAGTGAAAACTAAGGACTCTTGATATTTAAATCTGATGAAGTGCCAAACATCCTTAACAAAATCTCTTAAAGAAGAATTTTTAAAGAGAATTTTGTTCATTAGGGAAAGGACAAATTTTAGGATTTTGTCAATTTGTCACATTAGGGACAAGGATATTTAATTGAACCACATCCTAGTTGTTGTGAGTGATTAATTGATAAATCTTAAGCATCATAGTGGAATGAGTCTTAAGTAAGGAATCAATAGAGGCTTGCCCCAGCCAATTGTCTTACCAAAAGGAAGAGGAACCAGAAATAACACCCCAAGAAATTTGGTTCTCAAATATCTGATACTACAAAGTGCTCACATAAGAGAATCCCCAAATTTGAAAGCATAAATGAGGGGATGTTTTCCTTGACAATATTTAGCATGCATAAACTCAGATCAATAACTATGGTTATTTCTAAAATTCCACCACATTCTATAGGAAAAATAGTTAATAGAATCCACTAATGTTTTACAACCCAAGCCACCTTCATTATTAGGACCATAATGGTTTTGCCAACTAGCCAAATATAATATTTTGGTAGAAGAGCTAGATCCCCAAAAAAATTTATTAAAAAGTCTATTGATCCATATAATAATAGAACTGGTTGGAACAATAATAGATAAGAGATACAAAGGTAGAGAGCAAATGGTACTTTTGATTAGGGTAAGTCTAGCACTAAAGGAAAGTAAATTAAACTCCTAAGAAGATCTTTTCATTCCTCCACATAAAGGATTATCGAAATACTTGATAGGGAGAATTTGATGTGATAAACCCATAATATTCTTGATAACATTCACTTAGGTGAGGAAATAGAAGAGCTAATAATAAAATAACTTCTAACAGGATTAATATTCAAGCCACTCTCCCTACCAAAATGAGTTAAGAAATTACACAAACTTTTTAATATAAAGAGTATAGCTATTGCCAAATATAATGAAATCATCAGCAAAACAGATGTGAGAAATGGGAAACCCACAATTGATTCTATACATGTTAGGCATTTTACTAAACACCTACTTAATACATCTAGAAAGATATTCCACATAATAGAGAAAGGGTAGGAGAGAGGGTCCCTTGCCCCCATAAGAAGAAGAGAAGAAACCATGAACTTCACCATTGAGGAGCAAAGAAAACCAAGAATTCTCAATCTCATTCTTAATTAAAGTAATAAATTGATTAGAGAATCCAAATGAAGCCAAGATTTTATATAGGAAAACCCAACCAATATTATCATAAGCTTTGGAAATGTCAAGCTTAAAAGCGATTTTCACTTTTGGCATTCAAATCATGAATCATTTCTTGGGCAAAGAACATTATAAATGGATCACCCTTTAACAAATTTGGTTTGATTGGGGGAGATAATTTTAGGAATCAAGATACTCAACCTTTTAGCCAACATCTTATAAATAAGTTTGTTAACAAAAAAGCAAAGGCTAATTAGCCTAAAATCACTTCAAATTTCTATATTGTCCTTTTTAGGAATTAAAATAATGGAGGTGCTACCAAAATATTTGGGGAGAGTACTACCCTTAAAGAAATCAAGAAAAACTTTAACCAAGTCCTCTTTAATGTTAATTCAACATGTTTGGAATAAGAGGGTAGTAAAACCATCAGGGCCAGCCACTAAGTCTGTATTCATACTTTGCAAAGTGTCAGCAATTTCATGCTCAAAAGGCAAGGAAGAAAGCATCTTGTTATCAT
The DNA here is from genome assembly GCA_021442155.1 of Cymbidium sinense. Lineage (NCBI taxonomy): Eukaryota > Viridiplantae > Streptophyta > Magnoliopsida > Asparagales > Orchidaceae > Cymbidium > Cymbidium sinense. Next base: position 80,533 of record JAKCPB010002038.1, on the reverse strand, counting down.
CATCAAAAATAAGATTAGGGATAACTTAAAGCATAGAAATCTCATCATAAGCAACAATTTTATTAAGAAGCTTTGTATAAAAAGAAATAGCAGAATCAGTAAGCTCCTTTTTATCTAAACACCCAACACCATCATTAGTTTTAATTTTATGAATGTGATTTAGAGCCTTTTTCTTTCTAACCATGGCATGAAAATATTTAGTATTATGATCACCATCGAGATCCATTTCATAGAAGCTTTTATCCAATAGGTCTCTCCATGTCATGATAACATGTTAACCTATTTTTAGCTTGAGCCAATAAATGAATTTTTGAAGGGTCATTAACAATAGAATCTTCCAATACTATAACCATATTCTCCATTTCTTTGATATTGATGAAAAGGTTCTTGAAATAATGTTTATTCCACCAACTAAGACATTGTTTAAGTCTTTTTAATTTGAACAATGAACTTCTCATCCCAAAAATAGAATCATCAGGATGGAGAGGTTCACCCTAGTTACTAGCAACAACATCCAAAACTCTATCATCCATGAACCACATATTTTGAAAGTGAAAAAGGATAGGATAGGAGGGTTAAGTAACATTTAAGTTCATAGTGATAAGCAAGGCAGAATTCTCCAAAAGGGTTTTGCTTAAGTGCTCCACAGAAGTACTAGAGAGAAGGTTAATCTGTAAATGGTTAAAAAGAACCCGATCTAACTTTTGTCAGAGTCTATAATTATTCCAAGTAAATTGAGACCCACTAAAGCCAATATCAGTATGAGAACAATCAAGGATCATGTTATTAAAATCTTCCATTGAAAATAAGTTTGAAGCATTACCACCAACCCGTTTAGAGGAAGAAGAGATAGTGTTAAAATCCCCACCCCCAAACCAAGGAGCATCAATAGAAGAAGAGAAACTAATAAGATCTTCCCAAAGAAGCCGTCTACCATTTCTACTACAAGAAGCATAAACAAATTAACCAAAACAACTCCAATTATCATATGTAATTTTAACATTCACAACTTGGAATAAATCAACCAAAACCTAAAGAACAAAAGGACTATTCCAAAAAAAATCCAAATTTTATTGCTTGAATTAGCAAAAATATTACCAAAATAAATCATTCTAGTAATAGAAGGAATATTAGAAGGAAGAATAAAGGGTTTCAAGATAGCCAAAAAGGAAATGTTATGAGAATAAACTAAATTTCTAACTTTGTATGAAGATCTAGCTCTTCCAAAATAAATGGTTTCTTTCATAATTTGGAATGCGAGAGGGATTGGTACCCTCTCTAAGATCTATTAATCTTTCTAAAAAATGTTTGAAATTTATTAGTCAAATCAACAACATCATCATCAGATAGGGGTTGTTCAAGGATATGCTTGAAATAAGGTTGCACATTAAAACCATCATTGCAAGCCACTTCACCTTCTTCCAAATCATTATTATGTTGCAAAATTAGATTAGAAATTAGTTCAACATTAGATGAAAAAGTAGTAGAAGAATTAGAATCGTTTAAAGCACAAGTGCCCAAGTCAGGATTAGAAACTTTATCCTAAGTTTGCTCACCAATCAATCCCTCATGAAGGATCACATTTTCTTCAATTATAGGTGGCAAAGAAGTAGGAATAGAATTATTTGAGATAGAGTCATCATCCATAACTTTATCCTTTGGAAATTTTTTAGTTATATCTAACTCTAAACTAATAGAAAATAGATTGCACGGTGTTAGAAGCGGTGATCAACTTGAAGAGGATGACCGAACAACACACCCACAGTAAAAAAAAAGTCATGATTAATGAAATGAACATGTAAATTGGAAAGAGAGATCCAAACTAGAACAATAGGAGATTCCTCCTTAACATCAAAATGAGGCATCTATTTCAATAATCGCATCTAATAATTGAAAACAAAATATGAGCATCAAGAGAAAACTTAAGAATTATATAAATCATTTGAAAGCTGAATCAATAAATGATGGGAATCAATCAATCTGATAGAAAAATACCAGAGAGCTTCAAGCTATGAAAAATAAATGAATATTCTCCAAAGTAGGATGGCATAAAGAATTTACCACAACATGAATTTAAAGTGTTGCACATGCCTTCAATCAAATGAACACATTATCATGAGATACACCTCAAAAGGTAGAGATAAGTTTGAGACTCACCAATGCAATTGGCCTTAGAACATCCTTGAAGGATTTTAAAGCTAGCAAGAGACAAAAGAGTTAGAAACTTTCATGGGAGGCAACAAAATCTGGATTACCCATGAGGAAATAGGCACAACCCAACAATAACACATGATGGTAGAAGTGAAGAAATAAACTAAGCTGTGAAATGGAAAACTGAAATGTCCATAAGAATAGTCCTGAAGGAGATCTCCATAGAAATGAAATTTTCCATAGCACCCAAAAAATGAAGGAGAGCGAAGATGGGGTTCAGGGTTTAGGATTTAGGGTTTAGGGTGTCAGTTTAAGATTTTGGGTTTAATGTTTAGGGTTTAGGGTTTATGGTTAGTTTATAGTTTAGGGTTTAGGGTTTAGGGTTAGCTTAAATTTTAGGGTTAATTTAGGGTTTACAGTTTAGGGTTGAGGGTTTAGGGTTTCAGGGTTTAGGATTTATGTTGAGGGTTTTATGGTTAGTTTAAGGTTGAGGGTTTACGGTTTTACATTTAGTTTTTATTTTATTTATGTTTTTTATTCTTAGATTAATTTATTTTTAGTTTAATTTAGGTTATTTTTTTTTTAATTTTAGTTTATTTCTACTAAGTTATTTTATTTATTTTAACATTTTGGTTTAGGTTTTAATTTAATTTTATTACTTTATTTTATTTTGGTTTAGGTTTTATTTATTTTAGGTTTAGGCTTTTAGGTTTTTAGGGTTCTAATTTTTAGGTTTTGGGTATAAGGTTTAGGGTTTTAGGGTTTATAGTTTTAAGGTTTAGGGTTTATGGTTAGGATTTAGGGTTGAGGGTTTAGCGTTTAGTGTTTAGGATTTAAGGTTTAGGATTTTTAGGGTTTAGGGTTTAGGTTTAGTTTAGTTAACAAGGTTTAGGATTAGTTTATAGTTTAGGATAAAGTAGTTTAAACTTTAGGGTTTTAGCTTTAGTGTTTAGGTTTAAGTTAACTTAGTGTTTAGGTTTATAGTTTTAGTTTACTTTAGGATTTAAGTTTAGAGTTAGGATTAGGTTATGGTTTAAGTTTAGAGTTTAAATTTATTGTTTAGTTTAGTTTAGGGTTTTAGTTTAGATTTATAGTAACTTAAGATTTAGGGTTAGTTTAGGGTTTAGGGTTTAGGGTTTATGGTTAGTCTAGGGTTTAAGATTTAGGGTTTATGGTTTAGGGTTAGTTTAGTGTTTAGGGTTTGTGGCTAGTTTAGGGTTTAAGGTTTAGGGTTTATGGTTAGGTTTAGGGTTAGTTATAGTGTTTAGGGCTTAGGGAGAAGGGTTTATGGTTCACATTTAGGGTTGTAAGTTTATGGTTTAGGGTTTAGGGTTAGAGTTTTTATAAATTATTTTTAAATTTTTAGATTTTATTTTTTTAGTAAGGGTTTATGGTTTAGGGTCTTATAAGGGTTTAGGGTTTACAATTTCGGGTTTTGGGTTAGTTTTAGGGATTAGGGTTTAAGGTTTAGGATTTTTGATTTAGGATTTATGATTGATTCGGTGTTTGGGTTTTCAAAATTAAATAAGCATAGGTTTAGATTTATTTTTTTTTATTTATTTTACTTTTATTATTTATTTTTAGGTTTTGGTTTAGGTATTTAATTTTCTTAGGTATAAGTTTAGGCTTCTTTTAGGTTTATTTTAGGTTTTATTTTTAGTTTATGTTTATTTATTTATTTTATTTTACTTAGTTTAGGAATTAATTTATTTTAGGTTTTCTTTATTTTAGTTTAATTTATTTTAGTTTAGTTTTAATTTATTTTGTTTATTTTTTAGTTTAGGTTTAAGTTTTTTAGTTTAGGATTTTTTTATTTTAAGGTTTAGGTTTTTATTTAATTTTTATTTTATTTTATTTTAGGCTTATTTTTTTTATTTTATGTTTAGTTTTTATTTTTATTCTTAGATTTATTTTATTTTTTAATTTAGTTTAGTTTTTAATTATTTTCTTTTAGTTTATTTCAACTATTTTATTTTATTTTAGGTTTAGGTTTAAGTTTAGGTTTTAATTTAATTTTATTATTTTATTTTATCTAGGTTTAGGTTTTATTTAGTTTAGGTTTATATTTTTAGGTTTTTAGGGTTTAAGGTTTTGGGTTTTAGGGTTTATTGTGTTATGGTTTAGGGTTTAGGGTTAGAGTTTATGGTTTAGGGTTTAGGGTTTAGTGTTTAAGATTTAGGGTTTAAGGTTTAATTATTTGGGTTTAGGCTTTAGGGATAAGGGCTTTTAGCTGTTAAAATTTGGTTAGTTTAGGTTTAGTGTTCTGAGTTTAGAGTTATACTTTAGGGTTTAAGGTTAAGGTTAAGTTTGGGGTTTAGAGATTAGGGTTTACTATTTAGGGTTTAAGATTTAGGGTTTACGATTTATGATTTAGGGTTTAGGGTTAGCTTAAGTTTTAGGGTTAGTTTAGGTTTAGCTTTAGGTTTAGGGTTAGTTTAGGGTTTAGGCTCTAGAGTTTAAGTTTAGGTTTTAGGGTTGGGAGTTTAAAGTTTAGATTTAGGTTTAAGTTTAGGGGTTAGTTTAAGGTTTACTTTAGGGTTTGGTTTTAGTGTTTCAGTTTAGAATAGGTTAGGGGTTTAGGTTTAGTTTAGGTTTATGTTAGTTTGGGGTTTAACTTTAGGTTTAGGGTTGGTTATAGTTTGAGTTTTAGGTTTTAGGTTTAGGTTTAGGGTTTTCTTGAGTTTTAGGTATAGGGTTATAAGTTTAATTTTATTTTGGTTTAGGTTAGTTAATTAGGGTTTAAGTTTAGGGTTTAGGTTTAATTTAGGTTTAGTTTGATTAGGTTTATAGTTTAGGGGTTAGTTTTATGGTTTAGTTATTTTTTTAAATTTTTTTTTTATTTTTTATTTAGGTTTATAGATTTAGGGTTTATTTTTAGATTAGGTTTAAGGTTTTTAGGGTTTAGTTTAGATTAAGTAGTAGATTTAGGTTTATTTAGTTTGTTTAGTTTATTTTAATTTTATACTTTATTTTTATTTATTTTATTTATTATTTATTTTAGGTTTATTTATCTTAGTTTAGGTTTTATTGTAGTTTATTTTTTAAGTTTAGGTTTATGTTTATTTTTTAGTTTAGTTTTATTTTTATTTTACTTATGTTTTGATTTTATTTTTTTAGGTTTATACTTTAGTTTTATTTTATTTTTTTTAAGTTTAGGTTTTAGGTTTTATTTTAGGTTTATTTTAGCTTTTATTTTTAGGTTTATTTTAGTTTAGTTTATTTAGTTTAGGTTTATAAGTGGTTTAGTTTATTTTAGGTTTAGGTTTAGGTTTTATTTAGTTTAGTTTAGTTTATTTTTGTGTAGGTTTAGGTTTATTTTATTTTTTATTAATGGTTAAGTTTTTTTTTTTAGTTTAGGGTTTAGGGTTTAGGGTTTTAGTTTTTTTTAATATAGACCAAATGTTCAAAATTTCATCTTTTAATTTCATGAACCAAGTAACACACCAAGTTTTGAAGACACAAGTGGCGACATAGATAAAAAAATGAGCACATAGAGCAAATGAAAACCCTAGATAACTAGAAGCTCTACTATAAAGATATTGTTCCATAAGTAGTAGATCAAATCAAATGGTCATTCTTTAGTTTCTCTAGTTCCCATGAGAACCATCATGTCCTCTCGTAGTGGGATCCTCATCCTTATCTATCTTAGCCCTCTCCATGACTTTAACCACCTTCACTCCTCCGGCCTCCATCCATCCCCCCATCTCCATATCCACCACCTCAGTCCCACCCCATTACAATAATGGCCTTTTTCACCTCAACCAATGTAGATTGGCGTGGTTGGGTGTTCCTACCATCAAGGTTACTGTTAATTCTTATTTTTTATGTTGGTTATAGGTTTTATTTTTAGATTTATTTTTTAAATTTATTTAGTTACTTTAGGTTTAGGTTTAGGGTTTAGGGTTTAGGTTTAGGGTTAGGATTTAAGGTTTAGAGTTTAGGATTTAAATTTGGGTTTATGGTTTTAGGTTTTAGGGTTTTAGGGATAATGCTTTTAGTTTTTTTAGGGTTTAGGGGTTTAGGTTTTAAGTTTTGTTTAGGGTTTAGGGTTTTTTAATTTAGGTTTAGGTTTATTTAATTTAATTAGTTTATTTATATTTAGTTTATTTTATATTTATTTTATAGGTTTATTTTTAGTTTTATTTAGTTTATTTTATTTATTTTAGGTTTATTTATTTTAGTTTAAGTTTTCTATTTTAGTTTATTTTTTTAGGCTAAGGTGTGTTTTTTTAGTTGAGTTTATTTTTATTTTAGTTTTTAGGTTTAGTTTTTATTTTTATTTTTAGGTTTAGGTTTAGATTTTTATTTTATTTTTTTATGTTTAAGTTTTAGGTTTTTATTTTAGTTTTATTTTTATGTAGTATTTTTAAGTTTATGCTTAGGTTTAATTTTAGTTTTTTTTTACTTTATTTAGTTTAGTTTTAGTTAATTTTAGGTTTAGGTTTTATTTATTTTAGTTTGTGTTTAGGTTTATTTTATTTTTATTCTAGGTTTTGGTTTTTTTTCTTAGTTTAAGGATTAGGTTTTATTTTTATTTATTTTTAAGTTTTATTTTTAAGTGTTTTTTTAAGTTTAAGTTTATATTTAGTTTTTAGTTATTTTATTTTAGGTTTGTTTTATTTTTATTTTACATTTAGTTTTTATTTTATTTAGGTTTTTTATTCCTAGAATTATTTTTATTTTTAGTTTAATTTTGGTTTAAATTTATTTGATTTTCATTTTTTTTATTTTTTATTTAATTTTATTTTTAGGTTTAGGTTTAGGTTTTAGTTTTAGTTTTTTTATTTTATTTTATTTATTTAGGTTTAGCTTTTTTTATTTATTATATTTTAAGGTTTTATTTGGTTTAAGGTTTAGGATTTTAGATTTTTTTAGGTTTAGGTTTGGGGTTTAAGGTTTAGGTTTAGGATTTATAATTTTAGGGTTTTGGTTTTAGAGTTTGGGGTTTAGCATTAGGATTTAGAGTTTAGGGTGTAGGGTTTAGTGTTTAAGTAGGTTTTGAGTTTTAGGGTTTTATTTGGTTTGAGTTTAGTATTTAGGGTTTAGTTTTAGGATTTTGGGTTTTAAGGTTTAGGTTAATTTAAGTTTAGGGTTTAGGGTTTTAGGGTTTAGGTTTAGGGTTTAGACTTTAAGGTTAGGATTAGTTTAGGTTTAAGGTTTAGGGTTTAGGATTTAGAAACTTAGGAGTTTGAATTTAGGTTAGTTTGGGTTGTAGGTTTAGGTTTAGTTTAGGTTGTTTTAGTCTAGGTTTAGGATTTATGATTTAGGGTTTATGTTTTAAGGTTTAGTATAGGGATAACAGGGTTTAGGGTTAGTTTAGGGTATAGGGTTTAGGGTTTAGTCTTTAGGGTTTAGAGTTTAAGGGTTTAAGGAATAGGGTTAGTTTAAAGTTTAGGGTTTACAATTTTTTTAAAATAATTATGTAAACCGGAAGGTTTAGGTTTCTTTAGTTTTTTTATATTTATTTTAGTTTATTTTATTTTTATTCTTATTTAGCTTTATTTTTTATTATTTATTTTATTTTTTTTGGATTATTTATTTTATGTTTATTTATTTCAATTTAGGTTTTTATTGTAGTTTAATTTTTAAGTTTAGGTTTAGGTTTATGATTATTTTTTAGCTTAGTTTAATTTTTAATTTATTTCTTCAGGTTTAAGTTTTATTTATAATTTTTAGGTTTAGGTTTTTATTTTTTTTTAAGGTTTAGGTTTTAGGTTTTTATTTTTGGTTTATTTTAGGTTTTATTTTTTAGTTTAAGTTTTGGTTTATTTTTAGTTTATTTTATTTTATTTAGTTTAGGGTTTGAATTTAGTTAATTTTAGGGTTTATGGTTTAGGGTTTAGGGTTTTATGTTTTAGGATTTTAGGGTTTAGGGTTAGGGTTTATAGTTTAGCATTTAGTGTTTAGGGTTTAGGATTTAGGATTTTGGGTTGTATGTTTAGGGTTGTAGGTTTAGGGTTTAGGGTTTAGGGTTTGTTTTAGGGTCTAGAGTTTGGGGTTTAGTGTTTAGGATTTAGGGTTTAGGGTTTAGGGTTTAGGGTTTAGAGTTTTTTTTTTTAAATAAAGAAATCAGTTAGTTTATGTTTAGTTATTTTATTTAGTTTATTTTTAAATTATTGTAGTTTATTTTATTTTTTTTATTTATTTATTTTTATTTTTTATTTTTATTTTATTTTGTATATTTATTTTTAGTTAATTTATTTTTTTTTAATTTATATTTTTAGGTTTAACTTTATGTTTATTTTTTAGATTAGTTTTATTTTTATTTTATTCTTTAGGATTATGTATTATTTTTTATTTTAAACTTTAGGTTTAGGTTTTTAGTTTATTTTTTTTAGGTTTATCTTTTAGGTTTTTATTTTATGTTTATTTTAGGGTTTTACTTTTTAGTTTGGGTTTATTTTTTATTTATTTTATTTTTTTTAGTTTAGGGTTTAGGTTTAGTTTATTTTATGTTTAGGTTTAGGTTTTATTTATTTTCATTTAGTTTATTTTAATTTGAGTTTAGATTTATTTTATTTTATTTATTTTAGGTTTATGTTTATTTATTTTATTTTAGTTTAAGGTTTAGATTCTTTTTTATTTTTTTAGTTTTATTTTAAGTTTATTTTTTAGTTTTAAGTTTTATTTAGATTTTATATTTATTATGTTTATGTTATTTTACTTTTACATTTGGGTTTTATTTTATTTAGGTTTTTATTTTAAGGTTTATTTCATCTTTTAGTTTAGTTTATTTTATTAATTTTATTTTAGTTTTGTTTTTATTTGTAGGTTTAAGTTTAGGTTTTAGTTTAGGTTTTTATTTTATTTTATTTTATTTAGGTTTAGGTTTTATTTATTTATTTAATTTTTGGTTTTAATTAGTTTAGGTTTAGGTTTTTCAGTTTTTGGGGTTTAGGATTTTGGGTTTAGGGTTTTGGGTTTAAGGTTTAGGTTTTAAGGTTTAGGGTTTAAGGTTTTTGGGTTTAGGATTTAGGGTTTAGGGTATAGGGTTATAGGTTTAAAGTTTAAGGTTTAAGGTTAACTTAGAGTTTAAGGATAGTTTAAAGTTTAGATTCTGATTAGAGTTTTCTTAAATTTGTTTATGGTTTTAGTGATTTTTTTAAGTTTAGAGTTTTAGGTAGGTTTTTGGGTTTGGGTTGTAGGTTTTGGGTTTTAGGTTTGTTTTAGGTTTAATTTAGGGTTTAGGGTTGGGTTTGTTTAAGGTTTAGTTAGTGTTTTTTGGGTTTTGGGTTTAGGATTTAGGATTTAGGGTTTAGGGTTTTTTTTAAAAATTACATAAACTGTTAAGTCTAGGTTTAGGGTATAGGGTTAGTTTTAGGGTTTAGGGTTAAAGTTTTATTTAATTATTTTTATATTTAAGGTTTTTTAGGGTTTAGGGTTTAGTTGTAGGATTAGGATTTAGGGTTTAGGGTTTACGGCTTAGGATTTAGGGTTTAAGGTTTTTTTTTTAAATTAAGTAAACCGTAGGTTTATGTTTATTTAGTATATTTAGTTTATTTATTATTTATTTTAGTTTACTTTATTTTTATTTTTTTAGGTTTATTTTTTTATTTAATTTAGTTTAATTATTTTAGGTTTATTTATTTTAGTTTAGGTTTTAATTTTTTTTTTATTTAGGTTTATATTTAGGTTTAGGTTTATTTTTTAGTTTTCTTATATTTTGTTTAATTTTTAGGTTTAGGTTTTATTTTTATTTTTAAGTTTAGGTTTAGGGTTTTATTTTATATCTTTAGGTTTAGGTTTTAGGTTTTTTTTATTTTTTTAAAGTTTTATTTTTAGTTTAGTTTTAGATTTATTTTAGTTTATTTTATTTTATTAGGGTTTAGGTTTAGGTTTAGTTTTTCTAGGTTTAGGTTTTATTTATTTTAGTTTAGGTTTAGGTTTATTTTATTTTGTTTATTTTACTTATATTTTAGGTTAATGTTTTTTTAGTTTAGGGTTTAGGTTTTATTTATTATTTATTTTTAGGTTTATTTTTTAGGTTTAGGTTTTTATTTAGATAATATTTTATTCTATCTTAGGTTTATTTTTTTATTCTATGTTTAGTTTTTATTTAATTTAGGGTTTTTGTTCTTAGGTTGAAGTTTAGGTTTTTATTTTATTTAGGTTTAGGCTTTATTAATTTATTTTTATTTTTTAGTTTTATTTAGTTTAGGTTTAGGTTTTTTTGTTTTTATGGTTTAGGGTTTAGGGTTTCAGTTTTAAGGTTTAGGGTTTAGGGTTTTAGGGTTTAGGGTTTAGGGTTAGGGTTTAGGGTTTAGGGTTTAGGATTTAGGGTTTAGGCTTTCAATTTTAGGGTTTTAGGGTTTAAGGTTTAGGGTTTTTTTAATTAAAAGGATTGAGGGTTTAGTTAGTTTAGTTAGTTTAGTTTAATTATTGTAATTAAGTTTTAGTTCTATTATGTTTATTAGTTAGTTATTAGTTTATCTAGGGTTTAAGTTTATTAGCTTAATTTTATTATTATTATTATTTTATTATTATTATTATTATTATTATTATTATTATTATTATTTTATTGTTATTGTTGTTATTTTGTTAGTTTTATTTTGAGGTTCATTTGGTTTTAGGTTTAGTGTTTATTTAGGTTTATTTGGGTTATTATGGTTTAATGTTTTTTAGTTTAGTTTTGGTTTTGCTTTTTCTTACTTTTAGTTCAAAGTGTGGTTATTAGTTTAGTTGATTGTAGTTTAGTTATTATTTAGTTATTAGTTTTGTGTTTTATTAATTTTTAGTTTATTTTTTATTGTTAGTTTAGTTAGTTTTTATTAAGTTTTTGGGGTTCAATTTTAGTTTAGTTTATTATTTTAAGGGTTTTAGGTTTCTAGTTTTATTTAGTTTTAGTTTTTAGTTTAATTAGTATTGGATTTTATTAGTTTGGTTTTTTAGTTTAGGGTCTAGTTTTATTATTTTTTAGTTTATTATTACTCTTTTATAAGTTAATTTAGTTTATTTATTATGGTTTTATGGTTTTAGTTAGTTTATTAGGTTTTAGTTATTTTTATTAGTTTTAGTTTTAAGTTTATTATTAGTTTTATTATTTATTCAGTTAGTTTTATTAGTTTTAATTAGGTTTTATTATTAGTTATTAGTTATTAGTAATTATTATTAATTATTATTATTATTATTATTATTATTATTATTATTATTATTATTATTATTATTATTATTATTTGGTTTTGTTTTAAGTTTGGGTTTATGGTTTAGGTTTAGCTTAGGGTTTAGGGATTAGGATTTAGGTTTTAGGATTTAGTGTTTTGCTTGAGTTTAGGGTGTTGAGGTTTAAGGTTTAGGGTTAGTTTAGAATTTAAGGTTTGGGATTTTAGGGTTTAGGTTTTAGGGTTTAGGGTTAGGGTTAGGAGGGTTTAGGGTTTAGGGTTTAGGGTTTAGGGTTAGATTTAGTTTAGTTTAGGGTTTAGGGCTTTTAAAAAAATTAAAATAAGTTTAGGTATTTAGTTTAGTTTATATTTTATTTAGTTTATTTATTTTTATTTTGTTTAGTTTATTTATGTTATGTTTATTTTAGTTTTTTTAGGTTTAGCTTTAGGTTTATGTTTTATTTTAGTTCAATTTATTTTTTATTTAATTTTAGGTTTATAGATTTTATTTTTATTTTTAGGTTTAGGGTTTAGGGTTTAGTTAGGTTAAGGCTTACGTTTTCATTTTATTTTTTTAGGTTTAGGTCTTAAGTTTTTTTTTAAGTTTACTTTTAGGTTTTATTTTTTTTTAAGTTTATTTATTTTTAGTTCATTTAATTTTACTTTATTTTTAGGGTTTAAATTTAGTTTATTTTAGGTTTATGTTTTATTTATTATAGTTTTGTTTATTTTAGTTTAGGTTTAGGTTCATTTTGTATTTATTTATTTTAGGTTTAGGTTTCTTTTTTTTGGGTTTAAGTTTTATTTTTATTTGTTTTATTTTTAGGTTTATTTTTTAGGTTTAAGTTTTATTTAGTTTTTATTTTATATTAGGTATATTTTATTTTATTTTCGTTTAGGTTTCATTTTATTTTGGTTTTCTTATTTTTTAGGTTTATTTTATTTTTTAGTTTAGTTTAGGTTTTATTTATTTTATTTTAGTTTAGTTTTATTTTCATTTTATTTTATTTTTTAGGTATAGGTTTAGTTAATGTTTTAATTTTATTTGTTTTATTTAGGATTAGGTTTTTTTATTTATTATATTTTTAAGTGTTATTTAGTTTATGTTTAAGGTTTTAGGCTTTTAGTGTTTAGGGCTTAGGGTTTAGGGTTTAGGGTTTAGCATTTAGGGTTTAAGGTTTAGGGTTAAGGGTTTAGGATTTAAGGTTTAGTGTTTAGGGTTTAGGGTGTAGGGTTTAGGGTTTAGGGTCTTAGGGTATAGGGTTTAGGGTTTTAGGGTTTAGGGTTTAAGGTTTAGGGTTTAGGGTTTAGGGTTATTTTTAGGGTTAGGGTTTTTTTAAATAAAAAAATTAAGTAAACTGGTAGGTATATGTTTATTTAGTTTATTTCTTATTTATTTTAGTTTAATTTATTTTTTTATTTAGGTTTATTTTTATTTTTATTTAGTTTAGTTTATTTATTTTTGTTTAGGTTTTTCTATTTTTAGATATTTTTTGGGTTTAGATTTGGGTTTAGGTTTAATTTTTAGTCTAGTTTTTTTTTTTTTTAAGTTTAGGTTTACATTTTAATTTTATTTTTTTAGGTTTAGTTTTCAGGTTTTTATTTTAGGTTTAGGTTTAGCTATTATTTATTTTAATTTAGTTTATTTTAGTTTAGGTTTAGTTTTATTTCTATTTTGTTTATTTTAGGTTTAAGTTTTTTTAATTTAAAGTTTTGGTTTTATTTTTTTAGGTTAGGTTTTATTTATTTTAGGTTTAGCTTTTATTTTTATGTTTAGGTTTTATTTAGTTTTTTTTACTTTTTATTTTAGGCTATTTTATTTTCATTATTGGTTTAATTTTTATTTTATTTAGATTATTTTATTTTTAGATTTCTTTTATTTTTTAGGTTTGTTTAGGTTTTTATTTGTTTTATCTTAGTTTAGTTTTATTTTTTATTTTATTTTATTTTATTTTTAGGTTTAGGTTTTAGTTTAGGTTTTTATTTTATTTTATTATTTTATTTTATTTAGCTTTAGGTTTGATTATTTATTTTATTTATTTATTTTTATTTAATTTAGTTTTAGGTTTTTAGTTTTTAGGGTTTTGGGATTCGGGTTTAGGGTTAGCTTAGGGTTTCTGGTTAGTTTAGGGTTTAGGGTTTAGGCTTTAGGTTTTATGGTTTTTAGGGTTTAACATTTAGTGTTTAGGGTTTTAGGGTTCAGGATTTATGGTTTAGGGTTTAGAGTTTAGGGTTCAGGGTTTAAGGCTTAGAGTTTTTTAGGGTTTTGGGTTTTTGATTTAGGGTTTAGGATTTAGGGTTTAGGGTTTAGGGTCTAGTTTTTTTTTAATTAAGTAAATCTGTAAGTTTAAGTTTATTTAGTTTATTTTTTATTTTTTATTTAGTTTAATTTTTATTTTTATTTAGTTTAGTTTATTTATTTTAGTTTAGGTTTTTATTTTTATTTTTTTAGGTTTAGGTGTAGGCTTATGCTAATTTTGTAGTTTAGCTTTTTTAATTTATTTTTTATGTTTAGGTTATTTTTTATTTGTAGGTTTAGATTTAGATTTTCATTTTATTTTTTAGGTTTAGGTTTTATTTTATTTTAATGTTTTATTTTTTAGTTTAGGTTTAGGTTAATTTTAGCTTATTTTATTTTTTTTAGCTTAGGGTTTAGGTTTAGTTTATTTTAGGTTTATGTTTAGGTTTAGTTTATTTTAGTTTAGGTTTAGTTTTATTTTATTTTTTTTATTTTATGTTTAGGTTTATTTTACTTTAGGGTTTATGTTTTTTTTTTGTTTTTATTTTATTTTTTAGGTTGATTTTTTTAAGTTTTGGTTTTATTTAGTTTTATTTTATTTTATTTTAAGTTAATTAATGATTTCTATCTTTTGAGATAGTGCATCTTTCCTTAATGTCATACCCAATCATTTCAATAAGTACCCCTAAGATCTTGGTGTCACATCTCAAAAATAAACACCACACACCAAGTTTTTTGAGATACAAGTGTGACATAGATAAAAAAATGAGCATGCATAGCAAATCAAAAATCTTAGATAACTAGAACCTCTCTTAAAGACAAATTCTATAACTAGCGTCAGATCGACCATTCTTTAATTTATCCGGTTCCCATTAGAACCAACTTACCTCTCAAGTAGCGGGATACCATCCTTGATCTCTCCCACCACCACCACCATGACACCTTGCTCCTCCTCTTCCACCTTCCATGACCACCACTCCTCCCTATCCACAAGCACCTCTAGATCCCCACCACCATTGTCACCACCTCCCGCCTCACCCAAATCTAGGCAGCCTTGTTGATAGTGATGTTCACAGTCAAGGTTCTCATTCTTAGGATTTAGTTTTGGGTTTAGGTTTATTAGGTTTTAAGGTTTTAGGTTTTTAAGGTTTTGGGTTAATTTCTTAATTTATTTAGTTACTTTAGGTTTAGGTTTAGGGTTTAGGGTTGGGTTTAGGGTTTATGGTTTTAGGGTTTAGGGTTTTATGTTTTATGCTTTTATGGTTTAAGGTTTAAGGTTTGGGTTTAAGGTTTAGGGTTTAGGATTTAGTGTTTAGGCTTTAGAATTTAGGATTAGTTTAGGGTTTAGGGTTTAGGGTTTAGTGTTTAGGGTTTAGGGTTTTTTAGGTTTGTGTTTGCTTTGGGTTTAGGGATTAGGGTTTTAGGGTTTAGAGTTGTTTAGGGTTGTTTAGGGTTTGGGGTTTAGGGTTTAGGTTTTTTGTTGGGGGAAAGTTAGAATTATATTACAATGAAAGGAAGAGATACAATGTCCTTAACAGGGGTAAAGCTATAAGATTCAACTACTCTCAGAGATACAAGAAACCTAAAGTGCTAAACCCCCATCTAAGTACATTATAAAATGATAAGAAAATAAAAGAGAAAATGCAAAAGCTAAAAATCCTAAGAGAAGAAGACATAGAGTAAGACTAAAATAAATGCTGAAAATAGTAAAAGGATGAGTCAGCAGTTGTTCATGATTCCTTTGAGAAAGTAAGATAAGCAAGATCCACAACAATAGCTTAGGTTGATTGAGTAATGGCCATTTCCTCAATAAAGTTCCAACTATAAAAGAAATATACACTACAAAGGCAAAGTCATAGCTAAAAATATAAGAATGGAGAGGAAAAGGATAGAGTTGAGAAGAGAGCTCAGCTCAATTAGGATCATCCCAAGGGGCAACAATACATATGAGCATCCAAACTTCATAAAGAAGGGTTACAATCATAAGTAATGCTACCAACTAGAGAAGAGGTGGTAACATCAAAGCCATCATAGCCAACATACATTACAAGTAAACATCTAAGGCTAGGAGTCCATAGAGCTCAGGATCCACCATTAAACAAGAACAGCAACAATTAGCTAGCGACCAAAAAATAAACCACAATAGACTAATCATAATAACCTATAGAGAGGCTAAAATAAAATTAACACCAACAATGACCATTATCCAAATACCCATCCAAGCTCTAACTAGGGAAAACCAAAACCAGCCATCAAGCACGAGAACCATGCTAATTAATAGAGAAATAGCTAATGAAACCAAGATAGGAGCCCTCAAGACAAAGTACCAACTAGTCGCAGTCACCAAGAAAACAATGGTGAGTAACCAAAAATGACTAAACATGTCATAAATGAAACCATCAACTGAAGGAAACATAAGATGCAACTAGTGAAAATCATTAGAAGACAAACAACCACACAAAAAAGAGGCCAAAGGCAACCACCAACCACCCAATACCAAAAGTCCAATCCAAAAGGATTAATAAAGGTTTGATTAGCATAGCAAAATGCTCCAGCAAATTGTCCAAGAAGAAGGAAAAGACAACCAAGAAAAAAAAACCAACCAAGATTCCAAGGATAACTAAAAGTCCTCCAACCAAACCGTTAAGTAAAATATCAATGAGGCAACCACAGGAGACTAGCATCATAAGTAACCAACACGGAAGCATCCCCATCATCCAAGGAAAAGTAGAAAACCAACAAAGAACCACGAAAAGAGGTCTAAAGAAGCACAACCACCATAGAAAGGCAATAGCAGCAGCTAAACAAGACCACCCAAAAACCAAACTTCCCCAGCAAAAAAAGACTAACCTGATAGAAAGCATAATAATAACATAAAACCAGCTGCAAATAATGCACCCAGCAGAGGCTAATACTAGAAGAATAATTAACACAAAACCAAGCAAAGAATGATCTAGCAACAAAAATAAGGAACGGGAGGCAATCCCAAAAGTAGCCGGAAAATCTATAAAATAAGGCCCAAAAGGGGCAACCAATAGTAGTTCCCACTAGGAAGGCCTCCAACCATGAAAAAACTAGCAAAAGTAATTCAAATTCAAGGAGAGGCAACAAAATAAATTATGCAAAAATAGAATAAATGTAGAGCATAAAACATGTCATTCACTAGCACCTAGAGTAATAAGGTAGAGAAGATAGTAGCCACCAGGACTTAAAACTAAAAACCCAATTTGGAAAGATAAGAATCACCAGCCAACCTAAAAGTAAAGGTAACATAACCCGAGGCCAAAATGTAAAAATAAGTTTAGTTTTGGTTTAGGATTTAGGGTTTAGGGTTTAGGGTTTAAGGTTTAGGGTTTATAATTTAGTGTTTAAGTTTAGGTTAGGTTTTAGGGTTTAGGCTTTAGCTTTAGTGTTTAAACTTTAGGATTTAAAACTTGAGGTTTAGGTTTAGGGTTTTAGTTGTAGCATTTAGGGTTTAGGTTGAGGTTGTATATGGTTTAGGGTTTAAATTAGCTTAGGGTTTATGATTTATGGTTTATGATTTAGGGTTTCGGGTTTAGGGTTTAGGGTTTAGGATTTAAAGTTTAGGGTTTTTTAGGGTTTAGGGTTTAGGGTTTAGAGTTTAGGCTTTAGGCTTTAGGGTTTAGGGTTGTAGGTTTTATGGTTTAGGGATTATGGTTTATAGTTTTAGGATTTAGCATTTTAGGTTTAGGGTTTAGGTTTTAGTTTAGGTTTTAGGGTTTAGGCTTCAAGGTTTATGGTTTAGGGTTTAGTGTTAGTTTCAGGATTTAAGGTTTAGGGTTGGGGCTTTCTTTTAAATTTTTTAAAATTAAATTGAGTAAATTTAGGTTTATTTATATTTAGTTTATTTTTTATTTATTTTAGTTTATTTTATTTTTATTTTGTATCTAAGTTTTTTATTTTTATTTGGTTTAATTTATTTATTTTAGGTTTTCTTATTTTAGTTTAGATTTTTTTTAATTTAGTTTATTTTAAGTTTATTTTTTTCGTTTAGTTTTATTTTTATTTTATTTTTTTAGGTTTAGGTTTTATTTTTATTTTTAAGTTTAGGTTTGGGTTTTTATTTTATTTTTTTTGGTTTAGGTTTTAGGTTTTTAATTTAGGTTTATTTTAGGTTTATTTTTTAGTTTAGGTTTAGGTTATTTTTAGTTTATTTATATTATTTCTTAGGTTTAGGTTTAGATTTTATTTATTTTAGTTTATGTTTAGGTTTATTTTATTTTTATTTTAAGTTTAGTTTATATTTTATTTATGTTTTTATTTTTTTTATTTATTTTAGGTTATTAGTTTTATTTTATTTTAGTCTTTATTTTTTTTAATTTTTTAGGTTTAGGTTTTAGTCTTAATTTATTTTATTTTTTATTTTATTTTGTTTAGGTTTATTTATTTATTTTATTATTAAGTTTTATTTAGTTTAATTTAGATTTTTTTTTAGGGTTTAGTGTTTAGGGTTTAGTATAGGTTTTGGGGTTTAGGGTTTAGGGTTTAGGTTTGGTTTAGGTTTTAGGTTTAGGGTTTATGGTTTATGGTTTTAGGGTTTAGGGTTTAGGTTTTAGGGTTTAGGGTTTAGAGTTTTTTTAGGGTTTAGGTTTATGTTTTAGGTTTATGGTTTAGGTTTTAGTTTAGGGTTTTGGGTTTTTGGTTTTTTTTAACTGGGAACAAATTTAGATTCAACATTTTTATTCTTTGATTTCATGAACCAAGTAACACACCATGTTTTCTAAGACACAAGCGACGACATAGATAAAAAATGAGCACACGTAGGGCAAATCAAAAACCCTAGATAGAACCATCTGTAAAGACATAGTTTCATAATAGATGGATTAGATATTCTTTAGTTTCTCTCATTCATGAACCACCTCGGCCTCTCGGTAGTGGGATCCACCATCATATCTTGATCTCTCCCTACACCTAACCTGGTCCCCTCCCTCTCCACTTCCATAATCCTGCTCCCACCACCTCCAGATCCCCACCTGCATAACCATGGCCTCTCTCTTCTCTCCATCAGATCTAGACTAAGCTTGGTTGGATGATGTTCCTCATGTCAGGTTCTACCCATTCTTAGGGTTTAGGTTTTTAATTTATTTTTACTTTAGGTTTGAGTTTTTAGGGTTTGATTTAGGGTTATGTTTAGGTTTTAGGGTTTAGAGTTTAGGGTTTAGGGTTTAGGGTTTAGGGTTTAGGGTTTTAGGTTTTATGTTTTTTGGGTTTAAGGTGTAAGGGTTTACAATTTTTTTGGGTTTAGGGTTTAAGTTTAGGGTTGTAGGTTTAGGGTTTAGGGTTTAGGGTTTAGGGTTTAGAATTTAGGGTTTAAGGTTTTTTTTAATTAAGTAAACCGGTAGGTTTAGGTTTATTTAGTATATTTAGTTTATTTTTTTATTTATTTTAGTTTACTTTATTTTTATTTTTATTTAGGTTTATTTTTTATTCTTATTTAGTTTATTTATTTATTTATTTTAGTTTAGATTTTTAATTTACTTTATTTTTTGGGTTTAAGTTTAGATTTAGGTTTTTTTTTAGTTGATTTTATTTTTATTTTATATTTTAGATTTTATTTTATTTTTTATTTTAAATTTAGATTTAGGTTTTTACTTTATTTTTTTAGGTTTAGATTTTAGGTTTATTTGTAGGTTTTATTTTTTAGTTTAGGTTTTCGTTTATTTTTAGTTTATTATAATTTATTTAGTTTATGTTTAGGATTACATTTAGATTATTTTAGGTTTATGTTTTGGTTTTATTTATTTTATTTAGTTTAGTTTAGTTTAGGTTTAAGTTTATTTTATATTGTTTATTTTATTTTTTTTAATTTAGGTTTAGGTTTTAAGATTAGCATTTCGATTTTTTTTTATTTATTTTTTAGGTTTAGGTAGGTTTTATTTATTTATTATTTAATTTTCTTAGGTTTATTTTTCTTTATTTTACAATTATTTATTATTTTATTTAGGTTTTATTCTTAAGTTTATATTATTTTTTAGTTTGGTTTAAGTTCTTTTTATTTTATTTTAGTTTATTTTGATTTTTTTATTTAATTTTATTTTTAAGTTTAGGTTTAGGTCTCAGTTTAGATTTTATTTTATTTTATTTTTATTTTATTTTAGTTTAGGTTTATTTATTTTATTTTAATGTTTTATTTAGTTTAGGTTTAGCTTATTAGGTGTTTAAGGTTTAGAGTTTAGGGCTTAGGGTTTATGGTTTAGGGTTTAGGATTTTAGTGTTTAAGGTTTAGGGTTAGGGTTTATGGTTTAGGGATTATGGTTTAGTTTTTAGGCTTTAGGGTTTAAGGTTTTTAGGGTTTATGATTTAGGGTTTGGGTTTAAGGTTAGCTTAAGGGTTAGGGTTACATTTTGCTTTAGGGTTTAGGGCTTAAGGTTACATTATGCTTTAGGGTTTAGGGTTTAGGGTTTAGAGTTTTGGCTTTAGGGTTTAGGTTTTTAGGGTTTAGGGTTTAGGGTTTAGGGTTTAGGGTTTAGGTTTAGGGTTAGTGTTTAGGGTTTAGGTTTAGGTTTAGGGTTTAGAGTTAGTTTTAGGGTTTAAATTTTATTTTAGGTTTTTTCTTTATTTAGTATTAGTTTTTTTAGGTATTTAGTTTTTTTTAGTTTAGGTTTTTTTTTTTATTTTATTTAGTTTAGGTTTTTTAGTTTATTTTAGGTTTAGGTTATTTTTTTTATATTAGTTTAGTTTATTTTAGTTTAGGTTTAGGTTTAGGTTTATTTTTTATTTATTTATTTTAACTTTATGTTTTAGTGTAAGGTTTAGTTTTATTTTTATTTATTTAGGTTTTATATTTAGATTTATTTTTAGGTTTATATTTTATTTAGTTTTTTATTTTATTTTATTTTAGTTTCATTTTATTTTTATTTTACATTTTGGTTTATTATATAGTTTTCATTTTGGGTTTATTTTATTTTTTAGTTTAGTTTAGGTTTTTTATTTTATTTTAGCTTAGTTTATATTTTTTATTTTATTTTATTATTAAGTTTAGGTTTAGGTTTATTTATATTTAGTTTAGGTTTTTATTTTATTATATTTTAGGTTTAGGTTTTATTTCTTTATATTTTTTTTATTTATTTTAGGTTTTTAGGTTCTTAGGTTTTATTTAGGGTTTAGGGTTTAGGTTTAGTTTAGGTTTTAAGGTTTAGGCTTTAGGGTTTAGGGTTTAACGTTTAGGTTTTGGGGTTTAAGTTTTAGGGTTTAGGGTTTAGGGTTTAGGGTTTAAGGTTTTAGGGTTTAGGGTTTTAGGTTTAGGGTTTATGGTTTTGACGGTTTAGGGTTTAGGGATATTCATTTTGGTTTTAGGTTTAGGATTGGTTTTAGTTTAGGGTTTTATGGTTTTTAGAACAAATTCATATTCAACATTTCATTGATTTCATCAACCAAGTAACACACCTAATTTTCTAAGACACAATGACATAGATAAAAATGAGCATAAAACAAATCAAATACCTAGATAACTAGAATCGTCCAATGTAAAGGCATAGTTTCATATTGAATCGTGTTCTTAGTTTCTCAGTTCCCATTAGAACCACCGACTTCTCAGTGGCGGATCCACCATCATATCACGATCTCTCTGCCCCCGCAGTTGTAACCTATGTCTCCTCACCTCCATAACTACCATTACTCAACACCACCCACCCTCCAAGATCCCCACCACTGCGATAACCTTGGCATTAGCCTCCTTTGATCTATACTAAGCTTTGGTGATGTTCTGTATTCTGCTCTTAGAGTTTGAGTTTAGGTTTAGGTTTATTAAGTTTTAGGTTTATTTGGTTTATTTTTTAATTTATTTAGTAGTTTTTTGGTTTAGGGATGAGTTTAGGGTTTAGGATTTAGGGTTTAGGGTTTAGGATTTATGATTTTAGGGTTTATGCTTTTAGGGTTTGGGGTTTAGTGTTAAGGTTTATGTTTTAAGGTTCAAGGATTTTTATGTTTTATGGTTTAGGGTTTAGGGTTTAGAATTGCAGGTTTACAGTTTAAGGTTTAGTGTTTAGGATTTATTTATGGTTTTAAAAAAAATTAGTAAATTTAGAATTTATTTAGTTTATTTTTTATTTATTTTAGTTTATTTTATTTTTTATTTTATTTAGGTTTATTTTAGTTTAGTTTAGTTTATTTATGTTTGCTTTATTTATTTTAGTAGGGTTTATTTTTTAGTTTATTTTTTAGGTTTAGTTTAAGTTTAGGTTTATTTTGAGTTTTATTTTTATTTTATTTTTTTGGTTTAGGTTTATTTTTTATTTTTAGGTGTAGGTTTAGGTTTTGATATTGTTTTAGGTTTAGGTTTTAGGTTTATTCTTAGGTTTTATTTTTTTAGTTTAGGTTTGTTTTAATTTATTTTCTTTTATTTAGTTTGGGTTTAGGATTAGGTTTAGTTTATTTTAGGTTTAGGTTTAGGTTTATTTATTTTAGGTTAATTTATTTTAGTTTAGGTTTATGTTGATTTAATTTTTATTTTAGGTTTAGGTTTTAGGTTTTTTTTTAGGTTTTATTTTTAGGTTTATTTTTTTAGGTTTAGGTTTTTATTTAGTTTTTATTTTAGGTTTAGGTTTAGGATTGGCTACTTAAAACTTATCCAACTCAAGGCCTATGTGGTGCTTTCTCATCATCGATCTAAGATCTGCTATGATTAATCCCACAGCAAGATTAAATCAGATCAGATCTAATCTAATCACCATCCATTTTGATCACATTGGAATAGATGATGGATGATCTAACGTCATGAGTGAGGAGAATGGAGTCCATCCTCCATGCTCATTTGATCCAAGCTTAGCTTGGATCAACTCCAAGGATCCCACACCTTCCGACATTGATGGAGGATCCAGCGGTCAAGATCATAAGAGATGGAAGTTTTCTTCAAAAGCACCAACCCATTTTTGCTAAGGATTAGTTTTGGAAGCATACCTCACGAGCTCAAGATGGTGGCGAGCGATTAAAGCTTCATCTAGTGGAGATGAAGCCTATTGAGCAACAATTGGATCAATTCCTCGACATTGCGTAAGGCCATGAGCGATGATTTGGAGCTCAACTTTGATAGAAGTCCCACTGTGCTCAAGAAGCTTGGGAGATGATTCATTATTGCTCGATGAGGCCTAGGGAAGGTGCATGCAAAGTTAATTTGAGTTTGATGTGAAATGGGTAAGTTAGGTTAGAAATGGGAGTGTCTATTTGGGACAAATAGAATGGCATTTTTGATCGAGGAGAGGAGGGAGCTTAGGGAAATGGGAGTGCCCTATTTCGGGATGGATAGGAATGTCATTTTTCAATCGAGGAATGAGCTTGGGAGCTTAGGGAATGGCCCTAGCGGTTCATCTTGCATAGCTAGAACTTTGAGGAATGATTTTTGTGTGTGTTTGAGTAAAAATGGTGGGATTGGGTTTGAATTCTAGTGGTCGTCCGACCATCTCAAGGAGAGTGGTGGTGGGAGGAGGTGAGTTGGCTCTTGGTTGGTTGAAGTTGTGGAGGTGGCAGCAAGAGGAATCATGGGTGTCTATGGGTTTGAAATGCTCCAATGGTGAGGGTGATTTCACCTCCCATGGGTCACTGATGGACCCAACCACCCGATTAGGTTTTGTCTTGTGCCTAGGTGGACCATTGAGAGATTACCAAGTAGCCAAGGAATGGAAATGACCACTTACATGGGTAATTTATCTCATGTAATGCCCTTGACCTAAGGGTAGAATGATCATTTGGCATTGGATTTGATTTGGACAGATTTCAAATGATCCAAAAGTGGGTTAGCCTAAATTTCAAGTTAATTGGAGTTGATTTGGTTAGGGTTGGCTCAATTTGACTCATTTAGGTCAAATTGGGTTAGGTTGGGTCAAGTTGATCAAACTAGGTCAAACCAAGGGTTAGGTCAAGTTCATATGATCATTTGGGATATTTTGGTTCAATTACTTTCATTTAGTTTGGCTTAGATTTGATTTTGGCTCATTTGAATTCATTTTGGTCAAATTAGCCAAATTGGCTTGGGTTGGATGTTGGTTTGGGTTTAGTTGACCAATTAAAGATGATGGTAGGCTTTGGTTTCAATTAATTTGGATTTGGTTTTGATTTAGGCCAACTTGAACCTTTAGGTTAATTTGGGCTAAGTAGGTCAATTGGGTTGGTGGATCCAAACATGGCTTTGGTCAAGTTCAACAATCAATTTGGAATGAACTTGAGCCATTGGTTGTAATCAATTTGGTTTATATATTAATTTGAACCAATTTGGTCTTTTAGGTCAATTTGGATCAACTTGGGTCAAGAGGGCCAATTGGGTTTTGTTTGACTTAATTGAAAGTCAAGTCATATTCAAATATTGATTTTGATTTGGTATGAATCATTGCTCTCAAGGGATTTGGCTTAGGTTGCAATTTGGGTAGTTTTGGTTCATATGGGTTAAGGGGATGACTTGGTCAAATGTCCAAACTTGACTTGGTTTGACCCAATTTATGATAATTGCTCAACCTAGGGTGATCAACAATCATGATGGGAGGTTGTGATTGGCTTTATTCAATCTAATTTGGGTAGAATTAAAACTTGGCTCAAATAGGTCAAATTGGCCACTTTGGGTCAAGTGGTCCAATTTTGGTTTAGTTGTCTTGATTTTGGGTTGAGTTTGATTTAGTTGAGTTTATATATGGATTTTGGATTGATATATAAATTCAATTCAATTTGGCTTGGGTTCAAATGGGTTTTGTTTTATTTGAACATTTTAAGTCAAAAGGGTTAAGTTAGGTTTGACTAGGTTTGATTTTGGTTTGGCTTTATGATTGTATATTTCATTTATATTTGTGAATATGATTGAAGGTATGATTCATTCATGAGGAAATCAATTGAATTGGGAATTTGGAATGATGGAATTTGGCTAAGTCCATGGAGTTAGGTCATGTGGCTTAGGTTTGGATTTGGATTTAGTTTGATTTAGTTTTGATGATTTAAATGTATATTTCATTTAAATTTTCGAAGATGATTGAAAATTTGATTGATTTGTAGAAAATCAATTGAGTTTGACGATTTGGATTATGATTTGGCTAAGTCCATGGGATAGGTCATATGGATTAGGAAGGTTTGATTTAATTTGATTTAGTTTTGATCATTGAATGTAGATTTGATTTATATTTAGGAAGATGATTGAAGATATAAATTGATTATGAAAAAATCGATTTTGGATTAATTGATTATGATTTAGCTAAGTCCATTGGTTAGGTCATATGGCTTAGGAAGGTTTTCATGTTTGGATTTGATGTGGATTCAATCATTTGGTTTTGGAATTTGGGTTTTGATTTGGATTTGAATTTGATGTTTAAATTGAACTTGAGGTTTGGTTTGAGAAGGTGAATATGGATTGGATTTGGGTTGTAGGATAGGTGGATTATCCTAATCCTTAAGGCATAACCTAATCCTATGGTTAACCATTCTAAGTCTTTAGGCTTAGGTTAAGTGTTTACTTAATTATTAGAAGTGTCTTATAACTAGGGGAGATTTAGTGTCTAGAAGACTCCTAAGTATAATATGGAAAGATTGAATCCACACTCCAAAAGTGAGGTCAGGCTCCATAGTGTTTGTCTTTAGAGATAGATGATTGGAAGACCAAAGCCAAGTTTCACATTATAGACTTGGATACATCTTTCAACACTTTGCGTGGGAGATCAGGGATACATGAGAACAACATAGTTCCATCCTCTCTACATTATTGTATGAAGTTCATGAGAGCTGGGATTGTTTGCTATGTCAAAGGAGATCTCAAGCAATTTAAAGTTCACGAGGTTGGCATACATGATGATACAACTTACTACCTCCTTCAAAATCAATAATTCTATTCTCACAAACTTGGCCAAAGTTTGAAAATAAAATAAAAATATAAAGAAAAGAAAAGAAAGTGAAAGAAGAAAGAAAAGAAAAGAAAATAAAAAAAAAATAAAAAGACTTAGTATAGGAAGTGGAGCTTGACATTAGATTCCACCCACAGTTTGTTACTCCATTCGAACATATGGGTAGGATAAGATGACCTCCACCAGGCAGAGGAAGAGGCTAGTTGAGGTAGTCGGGGTGAAAAACCTCCTATTGGCCACAGAAGATATGTCCAGTAACCAAGAGTACACTATCCATATAGACTTAGAATTCTAATCATGGGATGAGTCTTATGGTTAGCTCACCACCAACTCTCTTCTCAATAGTAGATTCCCTTGGAGGTGACACTTGAGCTAGATAATAATGACTCCAAAGCAAAAGCGTGTATCCAAGTCTATATGTGAAACAGTTAGGCATTAGTTGGGAACCTTAGCTCTAACCCCACTTTAATCTCATAAATCTGAGGGTTTGGTAGTTAAAGAAACCCCTAAGTCATCCACAAGTGTGAAGACTCAAAGATTCTTTTTGGGAGCATCATCCCCAAGTTAAGAAGTTGATGTAGAACTTGAGGATGATTCATATAAAGATTTAATAGAATTACCTTTTGATTAGTACTTGCCTTGTGTTCATAATTTAGTAAGGAAATGGTTAATCCCACATACTTGGTCAAAGCACAGGTTTGACTACTTCAAAAGAATATGGAAGAACAAATGCAAAAGCTCTCAATCATGACCGAGATTATGATTCGGTATAGTGGGTGCAATCGATGATGACAATTACTACTTAGTTATTACCAATCATTTGGAATTTGATAGGCTCTTTTCAAATCACATTAACTCATATGAGGTGCTGCATTTAGAAACTTTAGATGATTTGGAAGTCAAGGATGCACTGCTAGAGTTCGACAAAGATATAAAGTCAACCATCGATAAGCTCAAGTAAATCAACTTAGGAATTGAAGAAGATCCACGCCCGACATACATCAGTTCTTTGTTGAATGAAATTGAAACCATTGACTTAGTTAGGCTATTGATTGAGTTTAAGGACTACTTTGCATAGTGTTATGAAGAGATGCCTAGATTTGCTCATGACGTAGTGGTCCATAAACTAGTATTAGAGCCTACGTTTAACCCTATTAAGAAAGCTCATAGACACACACGATTAGACATAGAACAATAAGTCATTTAAGAAGTCAAGAAATTGATGCTTTGGCTTCATTGGGAGAATAATAACCTACACGGTTAGCCTACGTCATCCTAATTAAGAAAATGAATGGCCAAATTTACATATATGCCAATTTTAGGGATTTAAATAAGGCATGTCCAAAAGATGAATTTCCACTACAAATCTCGGAGCTAATGGTGGACATTGCCTCATCTCATGCAGTCTTCTCTTCCATGGATGGCTCATCTAGATATAACCAAATAAAGATGGCCCCTGAAGATGAAAGAAACACTACTTTTAGAACTCCGATTGGAATATTTTACTATAAGGTCATGCCTTTCGACCTTAAAAATTATGATTGCTACATACCAGTGGGCTATGACTTGAATCTTTGATGAACTCATTCATCATCAAGTTAAGTTCTATGTCGATGATCGTGGTCAAAGTAGAGAAAGAAAGACCATCTCTTTGACTTGAGTAGTTTTCAAAGTTAAGAAAAATGAACCCTTGAAGTGTGCATTGGGAGCTTTGAAATTCTTGGCTTTTTTGTCCATCACTAGAATCAAAATAGATCAGAAGATTAAGGAAATATTAGAAATTCCACCCCAAAAGTTTAACTCAACTCAGATCATTCCAGGAGGTTAGCATATCAAAGATGCTTTATATCCAACTTATCGAGGAAGATGTCGGTCATTCTCACTTGTCAAAAGAATGCCAAGTTTAACTAAGATAACAAGTGTGAGCATGCCTTCAAAAGCATTACCTAATACACCAATAGCCCCATCTTTGACAAGCTAGCTCATACTTTAAAGCTGGCGAGATGACTCAATTGGTGCATTGTTGGCCAAAGCTAATGACAAAGGGAAGAAAAATGCACTTTACTACCTCATCCATCGTCTAATCCTTCTAATTATCCACCCATTGAGAAGCATTGCCTAGCTTTAATCTTTGCATCCCAAAAGCTACAACACTACATGCTTCCTCATAAGGTGAACTTAATCTTTAGGACCAATTCAATACAGTATCTCATGACACAGTGACACTATCCAGATGGTTGGCATGATGGTCCATGATCCTCTTATAGTTTGACATTACCTTCCTACTCCTCTGCGGTAAAGGACAAGCTAGCATTTCTTAGTAGCACACCCACTTCTCGCTTAATGATGATCTCCATGATGAACAAATCATGAACTTAGGGGATACTAGCATTCACCACTCAGAGATGTACTTTGATGGTGTGGCTTCCTCTCAAAGAGGAGAAGAACCACACTCTACTATTTCAAGAAAGGCAAGGGTAGGAATAGTTCTCTTAACTTTTGATCGTGATGTGATGAGATTCTCATATCATCTATCCAATCCATGCACCAACAATGAAGAATATGAGGCTCGATTGTGGTTGGAGTTTTACTCTAAGCATCGAACATCAACATCTTCGGGGATTCTCAGCTAGTTATCAATCAAATCACTAGGTCCTCTAAAGTTATAAAGCCCAAGCTCCATCACTACCATAGGTACACCATAGACTTGTTGGCCCAAATCTTAGAGGTTACCATTTATAAGATTCCTTGAGGAGAGAATGCTGTAGCATATATTTTAGCCAAGCTTATCAAGGAGTTGGCATATCCGGAGGATGAGTCCATATCAATAAAGGTCCAAAATAGACAAGTCTTATCTCTTATTGATGTTGAACTCAAAAGTACTCTCTTGAAGGGCGGTGCCTTTACCAAAAGGATGAAGGAGTTAGGTGGAGGCAACCATTCATGGATTACTAAATAAAGGAAAACTACCTCAAGAGAAGTCTCAAGCCCAGATGAAGCAAAGAGCACTTTCTATGTTGATGGTGGCTTATCCGTGGTCTTTCGATCATATGTCATTACGTTGTTTAGATAAGCAGAAGCCCATAAGATCATGATCAATTAGGATTATGTGGAGCCAACCAATCTAATTCAAAGATGAAAGCCAAGATCAAGATATTAGGATACTATTGGCCATCGATGATCAAAGATTGCATGGATATGACTAGGCGATGCCACAAATGTCAAATACACGGTGTGGTCCTACACAAACCACCCAATATTCTACATTCAACATTGGCCTCATGGCCATTTGAGTGTTGGGGTACCAACATAGTGGGTTTGTTAGATCCTTATTCTTCCAATGGTCATCAATTCATCTTAGATGCTATTGACTATTTTTTCAAATGGGCAAAGGTGATTACACTTAGAGAGGTCACAACTCAGTATATACTCTAGTATTTAAGGAACCATATCGTATATAGGTTGAGTGCCTTGATGAATTATATTTGATAATGATGCATTCAAGAACGAGATCAAAACTTTTCTTGAAGACACAACATTGATTGAAGATATTCTACCATCAACTACGAGGAAAAGCTTAGTAGAAGCCTACAACAAAACTCTCATCCAAATACTGAAGAAGACACTTGATAACAAATGATAGTGGCATGAAGCGGTTGGTTGGACCACATATAGAACTCCAACTCAGTCTACTCCTTTCTCCTTAGTGTATGGGCAGCTATTCTACATTAAAGTTCAACTCTCATCACTAAGGATAGTTTATGAGTAAGATCATAAATGAGAGAACATTAAGTTGTAGTTAGAAGAGCTCAAGGTTTGGAGGAGAGATGCTGCGGGCATGCCAAAACCTTGAGTTGTACAAAGCTAAAATGATTCAAGGTCACAACAAGTTGGTCTGTTTTATAGCTTTTCAAGTAAGAGAGCTTTTTTTTTATTTTCAGAAGATTGATTGTTGCTCGTCATAAGATGAGAGGCAAGTTTGAACCCACTTGGGAAGGCCCTTTTGCCATATAGAGAGGCACCTAGGAGGATCTTATCGACTTATTAATGATAAGGAGAGCATGCTTCCATGGTGGGTTCTACTTAGAAATATTATAAATCATGTTTAAAAATAATTATCATCAATGAAAATTCTATTTTGAATTCAATCTCTTCCATGTTGAAAGTATTCTTGTTTGAATTAGCCATGATGATGTGTTTAGGGTAGGTGTAAGGAACTTCGGCGGCTTCCTTCATCGACAAACACAAACACAAATTACACACAAACATATAAAACAAATAAATATCTTTTATCTTGGGCTACTCTGAGTTGAGATAATGCTCCCATGACACTCACTTTCATGTTTGCTCTAACTTCAGACTACCTAGTGTGTCACCCCAATTTTCTTCTTTTCTTTGGAGGATGTAAGTCTGCTATGCTTTCATTCTTTACATAACCATTGCACACCCATGAACGCCTCCTTAATTTGGTAGGCCTTATTGCATGGCCGGTAAGCTACCTCATGTTGGGTTTATTTAAGAGGATGTGAGTCTGCTATGCTTTCTTCTTGGATTAGCCTTCGTGATCTGATTGAGTCAAGTATATTTAAGGTTTAGGATAAGTCCCCTATTAGCTCCTTCCCTCCTGACTACTTCAAGTCTAGGTCCAGTCCTTCTTCGGGGCTCCCAGCTTAATAGTCTCTATAGGTCAGATAGCATCTGTCCCACTGACGATAGACTATTCTGATGATCAGTTCCACTTAAAAAGTTATAAGCCTACATGCTTTCTTTCTAGATTGATCATTGCACACTGACGGGCACCTTAGGTTGGTTGGTTCTCACAATGTTGATGGATACACTAGTCATCTTGGACACCATAGGTTGGTTGGTTCTCCTTAGATACACCACTCATGGCGGTGTAATTACACACTTTCTCCTTGAGTTGGCCACACTATAAGCTTTCTTTTCCATGGCTCAAGATAACACCTTTAGTAGCACCTCCTCTATGGGAACTATATTTGTATCACATCCTTTGCAACCCCATTTAGACACTACCTAGGTTACTATCAGATTAGATAGTTTCCCTTTCCTATTAACCACCCCTATGGTTGGAAGATTCATCCTGTGGAATTAAAGATTCTCCCTTGGTCCAGTAAATTTGAGATAGGTTAAGGCCAAAATAGCCCATTCAGTGTGGTCCCTTGCACACCAACAGGGTCAACAAAAACATATAAACAAAATATATGTTCACTTATGGATTAGGAGGACACCCTTAGCAGTACCTTTTCCCAAATAGGCATCCTATCTTTAGGGTAGTGTTAGTATAACTCCCTATAGGAATCGCCTGACTGCTCTTAAGTTGATATAAGTCCCCAACAACATTCACTCAATAGTTGCCCCTAAGTCAAGTTTGATTTATTATGCTACTAATAGGTCACCCCTGTAGTTATTCCCTACTTTAGAAGATGTAAGTCTACTACACCTTCTTCCTAGTTGCACATCGAAAAGCAACCCCATAGGTTGGCTAGCTCTACACGTAGACTATCCCTTTGGATTAGTAAATAGATAGGACAAGTTTGATATAGCCTTCTCGGTGGGTCCATCACTTTGCATGGTCTATAAATTAAATATATCAAATTTGATTGTGTTGACATCCCCAGTGGATATGCCCTCAATTCAAAATCAAACTAAACCAAACATACCTTATCAAAATCACATGAAATTAAGATAAAATTAATCTTGACTACTTTTGAGTTGACATAAGTCCCTAGCAGCATTCACTCACTAGTCTCCTTAAGTTGTTATTGTGCATCCAAGTCACCCGAGTTGTTCCTTGCTTTGGAAGATGTAAGTCTACTACGCCTTCTTCCTAGCATGGTAGTTGCAAATCGAAAGGCAACCCCTTAGGTTGGCTAGCTCTACCCCACAACAGGTAGACTATCCCTTTGGATTTGTAAACTTGAGGGGTTGGTGATATATCCCCTTCTCGGGTGGGTCCACACACACAAAGTCCATACATTAACTCAGATTAAATTAAACCCAATCTAATTTTCCCAATGTAGTTAAATCACACCTTTTCTCTAGTGGAGCCCCAAATCATATAAACAAGTCAAGAATACAAATCAAATTCAAAACCAATCTCCCAGTGGAGCCAAATTAAACCAACTCTAAAATCGTCAATCAAAGAAATCTTATTCATAGTGGATACATCCCCAAACAAATATATGAAATCAAACTCAAATCCCAAACCCATGGGATAGCGAACTGCTTCCTAGTGGAAGGTTCAAATACCCAATCCCAAGACTTCGAGCCCATATCTTTTGCGATATGCCTCCACATCAATTAAAACAAAACAAATTAAAGTTGATTCGATCTTAATCTCTAGTGGATTATAGATTCTTATCCCTAGTAGAACTTCTTTTTCATAAATCATATAATCAAATCAAATTCAAACCTTATCCCCAGTAGATTTTCTTCTTCTATGCCCTCGATATAGACCCTATGTCAAGTCCAATGCATGTGTGATCCCCTAGCAGATCTCCCTCCATGTCCTTGACATGGAATTCTCATCAAATCTTATTTCTTCTCTTATACAAAATTTTAATACTTCAATCAAAAGCCTAACAATGAATACGTTCAAATTACATCATCTTAACATTGTAATCAACATTTTATGATTTGTGATGGTGCAAGCTCAAACTAACTATACAATATCTTGCTAAAATATTATATTATGAATTAACACACTATATTATATTATAATATATGATGTTATATTATAATTTGATATTATATAATATATTGTCTAACATTACACCTCATTAGAATCACTTAAAAGGAACAAATAACAAAATTTTCTAAAAATATGAATAATGTTCATTTTGGATGTAAAATTGTTATTTTTCTATTAGAAATGGCCCAAAATAGTATAATTTGGTGTTGTGTCTTAGTGTATGCCATCAATTTGGCCAAATTCTTCATCTCAACCTTCAAATTAATATTTTGTGAGTTTTGACCAAATGTATTATAACAAAACTAAAATGTACATTATATTTTAATGTGATTTTATATAATATATTATGTTATTACACTTTAAAATGAATCACATAATGAATTTATAAAATTTGATTGAAAAATTACCTTTTTTTGCAAAATTCCATTCTTTTGATTAAATGACACACCTTAACACATGATGTTCCCAAAAGCTTTACCTTAAATTTAGCCAAATCCCATCATCTCGACCTATAAATTAGTATTTTTATGAATTATACAAATACAAACTCATCTACATCATACTATAACAAACTAAAATATGATAAACAAAAGTAGTAATACACAATAATATATAATGCATGATGCTACACTATGTTATGGCATCCTATGTTATAATAAACTATAACATGTTATATTATATATTGCATATCACATCACAAGGGATTGGTTAAGATAAAAATAAAATTAGTCTAAACAATAAAAAACTATATATTTTTAATTATCACTTACATATTTTAAGGTGAAATAATACATTAAGATGCCATACTCTACCTATTATTAATTTGGCTAAATTCCACCATTTCAAAGGCTAAATCAACATCTTATAAATAATGCTAGTGTAGGCTTGATTGCATGATTGTAAAATACTAAAAGAATTTAAAATGCATAGAATAAAATATTATGATATATGATGTTATACTATGCTACAACTTATAATATTTATTTTGATCATAAAATCTTAATTTTTTTAGTAAACCTTTGGTACTACAACCTAATTTTCCACTTCAAATTTAACAAATTTCATCATCTTATTTATTAAATTAATATTTTAATGATTTATTTATTAATATAGACTATAAGACAAAATACCATAATATAATATAACATTTCAAAACATCTTATAACTTCCAAAAACACATCACTACATACTCAAAAATATGATGCTACATTATACTATAATATATGATAATATAATATGATTTAGGGTTAGGGTTTAGAGTATTCAAATCTCTAGTAGTCGACGGAAAGTCTCTTGAAGACATTTTCTTTAGCTATGCTAGGATTAGGTCATTCTTTAGATCTACTCCTAATGACATCTTTATTCAAGGTTTAGGGTTTAGGGTTTAGGGATTATTTAGGAGCTTAGGGTTTAGGGTTAGTTTAGGGTTTAGGGTTTAGGGTTTAGGGTTTAGGGTTTAAGGTTTAGGGTTTAGGGTTTAGGGTTTATGGTTTTATATTTTAGGGTTTAGGGTTTAGGGTTTTAGGGTATAAGGTTTAGGGTTTAGGGTTTAGGGTTTAAAGTTTAAGGTTTATTTTTTATGGTTTAGGGTTTAGGGTTTATGGTTTAGGGTTAGTGTTTAGGGTTTAAGGATTGTAGGTTTTAGGGTTTAGGATTTAGGGGTTAGTGTTTAAGTTTTAGGTTTAGGGTTTTAGTTTTAGTTTAGGGTTTAGGGTTTAAGGAATTTTTTAATAGATAACAAATTCATATTCAAAATTTATTTTTTTTTTCAATTTCATCAAGTAAGTAGCCTTTCTAAGACACAAGTGACATAGATCAACAAGCACCATAGAAAATCAAAACCCTACATAAGTAGAACCATCTCTATAAAACATTCCAATAGTGGCTGGATGATTCTTTAGTTTCTCAGTTCCCATCGAACCACCTCTCAGTGGCGGGATCCCATCATATCCCCTATCTCTTCCTCTGCCATAACCATAGCCATAACCTCTTTTGCTCCTCCCACCTCCATTACCACCACTACTCTGACCATTTTTTTGGTTTAGGTTTTAGGTTTTTATTTTAGGTTTATTTTTAGATTTTATTTTTTAGTTTAGGTTTAGGTTTATTTTTATTTTATTTTATTTTATTTAGTTTAGGTTTTTATTTAGGTTTAGTTTACTTTGGGTTTAGGTTTAGGTTTTATTTATTTTAGTTTAGTTTAGTTTAGTTTAAATTTAGGTTTATTTTATTTTGTTCTTTTTATTTTTATTTTAGGTTTAGATTTTTTTTAGTTTAGGATTTAGGTTTTATTATTTATTTATTTTTAGGTTTTCTTTTTTAAGCTTATTTTTTAGGTTTAGGTTTTTATTTAATTTAATTTTATTTTTTAGGTTAATTTCATTTTTTTTACTTTTAATTTTGTTTAGCTTTTTTATTCTTAGGTTTATTTTATTTTTTAGTTTAGTTTATGATTTTATTTATATATTTATTTTATTTTATTTTAGGTTTAGGTTTAGATTTAGTTTAGGTTTTATTTTATTTCATTATTTTATTATATTTAGGTTTAGGTTTTTTATTTATTTTATTTTTAAGTTTTATTTAGTTTAGGTTTAGGTTTTTAGGTTTTTAGGGTTTAGGGTTTAGGGGTTAGGGTTTAGGGTTTAGGGTTTAGGGTTTAGAGTTTAGAGTTTTAGGGTTTAAGGTTTTATGATTTTGAGGTTTATAATTAAGGTTTAGGGTTTAAGATTTAGGGTTAGTGCTTTGGCTTTAAGGGTTAGGGTTTTTAGGGTTTAGCATTTAGGGTTTAGGCTTTAGGCTTTAGGGTTTAGGGTTTTGAAGGTTTAAGTTTTTAGTTTATATTTTAGGTTTAGGCTTTAGCTTTAGGAGGTTTAGGTTTAGGTTTTAGGTTTAGTTTTTTTTAGGGTTTAGCTTTAGATTTTAGGGTTTAGGGTTATAAGTTTTAGCATTTAGTGTTTAGGGTTTAGGTTTAGGGTTAGTATAAGGTTTAAGGTTTAGGGTTTAGGGTTTAGGGTTTAGGGTTTAGGGTTTATGG
Organism: Cymbidium sinense; assembly: GCA_021442155.1. NCBI lineage: Eukaryota > Viridiplantae > Streptophyta > Magnoliopsida > Asparagales > Orchidaceae > Cymbidium > Cymbidium sinense. The sequence goes on along the minus strand of JAKCPB010002038.1, from coordinate 45,465 downwards.
ATTATGGTTTAGCATTGTAGGTTTAGGATTAGGGTTATTTTAATTTTATTATTATTTTTTTAAATTAAGTAAACTAGTAGGTTAAGGTTTATTTAGTTTATTTTTTATTTATTTTATTTTATTTTATTATTTTATTTAGGTTTATTTTTATTTTTATTTAGTTTAGTTTGTTTATTTTAGGTTTATTTATTTTAGTTTAGGTTTTTTATTTTAGTTTATTTTTTTGGTTTAGGTTTAAGTTTATTTTTTAGTTTAGCTTTAGTTTTATTTTATTTTTTAGGTTTAGGTTTTATTTTTTTAATTTTAGGTTTATGTTTACATTTTTATTTTATTTTTTTAGGTTTAGGTTTTAAGTTTTTATGTTAGGTTTATTCTTTGGTTATATTTTTTAGTTTAGGTTTAGGTTTATGTTTGGTTTATTTTATTTTATTTTGGGTTTAGGTTTAAGTTTAAGTTTATTTTATTTTTATTTTAGCTTTAGTTTATTTTTAGTTTAGGGTTTAGGTTTTATTCTTTATTTATTTTTAAGTTTAGTTTAGGGTTTAGGTTTTATTTAGTTTTATTTTATTTTATTTTAAGTTAAGTTTTATTATATTTAGGTTTTAATTTTTTTAGTTTAGTTTAGGTTTTTATCTATTTTATTTTAGTTTAAGTTTTTTATTTTTTATTTCAATTTTTTTAGGTAGGTTTAGGTTTAGGTTTTAGTTTAGCTTTATATTTTATTGTATTTTTTATTTTATTTTGGTTTAGGTTGTTTATTTATTTTAGGTTTTATTTAGTTATTTAAGTTTATGGTTTAGGTTTAGGGTTTAGGGTTTGGTTAGGTTTATGGTTTAAGGTTTAGGGTTTAGGGTTTAGGTTTTAGGGTTTTGATTTTAGGGTTTATGGTTTTTGGGTTTAGGGTTTAGGGTTTAGGGTTTAGGGTTTAGGGTTTGGGGTTTAAGGTTTTTAGGGTTTAAGGCTTAAGGTTTAGGGTTGAGGGATTAGGTTTTAGGTTTTAGGTCTAGGGTTCAGGTTTTAGTTAATGGTTTATAGTTTTTGTTTTTTTTAACAGAGAAAAATTCAAATTCAACATTTCTTCTTTTTGACTTCATCGACCAAGTAACACACCAATTTTCTAAGACACAGGCGATGATATAGGTAAAAATGAGCATGCTTAAAGTAAATCAAACACTCTAGATAACTAGAACCATCTTCACTATAATGATAGTTCCATAAATAGCAGATTAGATCGACCACTTTTTAGTTTCTCTAGTTCGCATCAGAACCACCCCAGCCTCTTGAGTAGCGGTATCCACCATCATATCCCTGATCTCTCCCTCCGCCACCATAATGGTTGTAACCTCTATCACTCCTCCCGCCTCCATAGCCACCATTGCTCTGACCACCACCACCACTTATCCCACGGCACTCCTTTTTTATACGTACCTCACCTCCATTTAGATGCAGTGCAGTTGATGGTGATGGGTCAAGGTTCTACCCATTCCTAGGTTTCTTAAGTTTTATGATTTAGGTTTATTTTTCAATTTATTTAGTTACTTTAGGTTTAAGTTTACGGTTTGGGGTTTAGGGTTTAAGGTTTAATGTTTAACGTTTAGCATTTAGGGTTTAGAGTTTAGGATTTAGGGTTGGTTTAGGGTTTAAGATTTAGGGTTTATGGTTTAGGGTTTAGGGTTAGTTTTAGGGTTTAGGGTTTAGGATTTAGGATTTAAGGTTTATGATTTAAGGTTTAGGGGTTTTTTTTTGTAAAAATAATTTAGTAAACTAATAGGTTTAGGTTTATTTAGTTTATTCTTTATTTATATTTAGGTATATTTTTTATTGTTATTTAGTTTATTTTAAATTTATTTATTTTATTTTAGGATTTTTATTTTAGTTTAGGTTTATGTTTATTTTTTAGTTTAGTTTTTATTTTATTTTATTTTTTAGGTTTAGGTAATATTTTTTTATTTTTAGGTTTAGGTTTTGTTTTTTATTTTACTTTTTTAGGTTTAGGTTTTAGATTTTTTATTTTAGTTTATTTTTTAGGTTTTATTTTTTTAGTTTAGGTTTAGGTTAATTTTAGTTTATTTTATTTTATTTAGTTTAGGTTTAAGTTTAGTTTATTTTAGGTTTAAATTTAGGTTTATTTATTTTAGTTAGGATTTTTATTTTATTTTATATTTTAGGTTTAGGGTTTTTTTTTAGTTTAGGGTTTAGGTTTTATTTTTTTTATTTATTTTAGGTTTAGTTTTTTATTTAGCTTTAATTTATTTTATTTTAGATTTATTTTATTATTTTTTTATTTTAGGTTTATTTTTTTATTTTATTTAGTTTTAATTTTTTTGGGTTTATTTTATTTTATTTTAATTTAGGTTTTATTTATTTTATTTATTTTAGTTTAGGTTTATTTATTTTAGTTTAGTTTTATTTTTATTATTTTATTTTTATATTTAGTTTAAGTTTAGGTTTAGTTTTTTATTTTATTTTATTTTTAATTTTTTTTAGGTTTAGTTTTTTATTTATTTTATTTTAGATTTTTTTTTAGTTTAGGTTTAGGTTTTTAGGTTTAGGGTTTAGTGTTTAGGGTTTATTTAGTTTAGGGTTTAGGGTTTTATTTTATTTTTAGGTTTAGTGTTTAGGGTTTAGTTTAGGTTTTTAGGGTTTAGGGATTAGGGTTTAGGGTTTGGGGTTTTAAGGTTTAGGGCTTAGGGATTAGGGTTGTAGGTTTAGGGTTTAGGGTTTAGGGTTTAGGGTTTTGGCTTAATTTTAGACTTTAGGGTTTAGTGTTAGAGTTTTAAAATTAGTAAATTGGTTTATGTTTATTTAGTTTATTTTATTTATTTTAGTGTATTTTATTTTTTTATTTTTTTATTTAGGTTCTTTTTATTTTTATTTAGTTTAGTTGATTTATGGGTAATTTTTTATTGAAGTTATAGTGGTAGTGTTTGACATTAGGGTGAACAAGTCATTAGAGTGATGATTAGATATTTAGGTATGTTAGTCAAAAGATAGTGAAATAGATGGAGATGTTAATTAGTTGAATGGTTGAAGTGGAGGAATTTATATTTTATGGTGTGATAGAAAGTGAAACTTAAGGGAAAATTTTATAAGATGGTGGTAAGACCTACAATGATTTATTGTGCAAAATGTTGGTCAATAAGAAAATGAGACTAAGTTAAGTATTTAGAGATGACGCTAGTGGATGAGTGGCTTTACTCTTAGAGATAAAATGCAAAATGAGTATATTAGAGATGGAGTAGCTCCAATGGTAAAATTAGAGAGTGGCTTTAGATGGTTTATTACATTACCATCCATTTAGAGAGTAGATGCATTGATTTGCCTTATGTTAAGGATGTAGTCCCAAAGATATGGTTAAGATGTATTGACCTTAGTATACTTGAATTAGTGATAATTAGACACATAATGGACTGGAGATGAAGGATTCATGTGCCCATTAGTGGGATAAAGACTTGTTATTTTATTTTAGTTTAGTTTATTTATTTTTTTAGGTTTTTTTATTTTAGGTTTTTTTAGGTTTAGGTTTAGGTTTAAGTTTATTTTTAGTTTAGTTATATTTTTTATTATATTTTTAGGTTTAGGTTTATTTTTATTTTAGGTTTAGGTTTAAGTTTTATTTTATTTAGGTTAGGTTTTAAGTTTTTTATTTTAGGTTTATTTTTTTAGTTTGTTTTTATTTAGGTTAGGTTTATTTTTTAGCTTATTTATTTTATTTAGGGTTTTTTAGGTTTAGGTTTAGTTTATTTTAGGTTTAAGTTTATTATTTATTTATATTAGTTTAGTTTATTTAAGTTTAGGTTTTTGTTTATTTTATTTAAATTTTAGGTTTAGGTTTTCCTTTTTAGTTTAGGGTTTAGGTTCTATTATTTATTTATTTTTAGGTATATTTTCTAGGTTTAGATTTTTATTTTATTTTTATTTTATTTTAATATAAGTTTATCTTATTTTTGATTTTAGGTTTAGTTTTTAGTTTATTTAGGCTATTTATTTTTTAGTTTAGTTTACATTTTTTTTTTAGTTTTAGGTTTAGGTTCAAGTTTTTATTTTATTATTATTTTTATTTTGGTTTATGTTTTTTAATTTATTTTTTTAAGGTTTTATTTAGTTTAGGTTTAGCTTTTGGTTTATGTAAGATTATAAATAGGAAGAAGTTAAAGTTAGTGTCTAGAGAAAATGATAAGTGAGGTTAAAAATGTGAAAATGGTAATAATAGGTGGAAAGAGGGAGGCTTGTAGTTAGGGGGCGGTTAAATATGAGCATCTAAACTTCAACAGAAGGGTTTACATCAGGTTTACTATCAAACCAAAATGGGTGAAAGCATCACGATTTTAACAAACAGTATAGGGTTTGATGAAGATCTTTTGAGCCAAAATACAGAGAATAACAAAAGTTACATAGAAGTGGAAAGAGCGAAAGAGCAAAGTGGATAAGATATGCCAAATATATGTCATCATATTAGGCTCCATGGCATGATAATGTACTCAAATGAAAGAGAGCCATCAATAGGGTTATCCATACTAGAAATGGATCTAAAGGATAATAAACAATAAATTTTGAAATCTGGCAAAGGGAGGAAAGACAAGAGCAAGGAATTAACCCAATTCAAATCAGGACATTGATAAATATACATTCTTGGTAGGTTTAGGACTAGAGGATTATTTCATCAAAAGATAAGCAAAGAATGTAAGTAATGGTTTAACAACCTCCTTGTTTAGGAAAATTGAGAACAACAATTATAAAGGGAAACAACATACCCCAAGCCCAAATTACCATAGGAAGTTAATAGCGAGATAAGAAATAGGTGAAGGGTTAGGCAAATCTAGTAAGAGACAATGAGATAACACCAGAAATAGTTTCCTTATGATCAAACTCATTAATCTAGTTTAACAATATGAGTAATAGGTTTAGCAAAGTGGCAAATCCACCCAATGAGATTAAACAATGCAAAGATTAAAATAAAGAGAAATATAGTCATGATATGTAGCATAAGTTGATGGAAAAATAAGTATGAAGTTAGTCCAAATGCTAATAGCAAAACCCAAAACAATATTCAAATTATGGAGGTTATTAAAATAACTTTTTTGGATAGGAAAGATACCCAAGTGACCACAAGAAATGGGAGGACAATAGTAGATAAGAAGAAGGTAAAGGGATATGATAAAACCAAAAGTTAGGAATAGGTAAAGAACCATAAAGACATTTGAAAAGGACCCAAAATCCAAAGGCCATCTGTAAGCAATAATGCAATTATTACCCCCCCACCAAATTTAAGCAAAATAACATCAAAATCAGTTTGAAAAATAGGATAGTCAACCACAGTAGCAGGAGGCTGAACATAGATTCATAGGAACCACCAAGATAGAATAGAAGGTTGGCCACAACCAACCCCATCAAAATGGAAGATGCTTTAAATAGAGGGAAAAGGCAGCAAAAGGGAGTAGAAAATGCAGGATAGTGAAATCAGATAGAAAATTTATGGGAAAATAGGCTTGTAGTTAAACCCATAAAGGTTGGAAGAAACCATGAAGAAAACCATTTACAAGGAGATAAGAATAAATAGGAAAACATAATAGTTAAATAAATTAGCCAAAGCAATCGAAAATAAGCACACCGAATAGGAAAGATAATTAAGTGCTAGAAAGGAATCAAAGATCGTAATAAATAAGATAATAAAGAACAACAAGTTGGAAACCATAATACAAATAGTCAATTAGAAAAACCAGAAAGAACAACCAAAACCACGATAGAAAACAAGCTGAAAAATCATTAAGAAAGTCCAAAAGAGAAGGATAAACATGAGATAAGACATCTGTTGGAAGAATGAGGTTACCCAAAGCAATCAACAAAGCAACTCCAAAGGTTGCTAGGCAAGAAGGACAAGAAATAGCTTGTTGAAGATGGAGTCCAAGATCGGATCGAAACAACCAAGATGATAATTAATTACAAATTGGCAAAAAAAATGCAAATATAAAAAAACAAAAGTAATGTCCCGAAGGATGAAGGATCATACCAAAGCTAGCTAAAATGAGATGATCGGCCCAGCTAATAGAAGGGACAAGCAAAGCAAAAGAACCATTCAATAACCTCAAAAGTTCCAAGATCAAGACAATCCAAAACCCGGAAGCATAAGCTAAAATCCAATTATGGTTGGGTAATCATTGTGTTGTACAATTTTAGAGCTAAAGGGGAGAAGATGTAGAGATCATAAAGCAAGCAATAAAGTTAGTCATGATAAAACAATTAAAACTATAAGTTTAGCGCAAATAGATATTAATTACAACAAAGGAAGTGTTGATTCTACCCATATAGGATGGGAAGGGATTAGCAATTACCATGACTAACCCTAAAGTGCATGACAAAAGGCCCAAAAAATCCAACCAAACATTAAAACATCGAATAAATATTGCATCCTACATAAGAAACACTAGGAACTAACATTGATTAAGTGGTTCCAAGTTTCATCTTTGATAACTAGCAAGACACAAAATTTAATGCCAATAGTTAATCCCACGTAATTAAATAGGTAATTAATCCATAATGAAGAATATAAGATAAGTTAAGATAGCTAAAGGTAGCGAGGGATATTAAGCATTGATAGGATCAGTTATAATTTAGAAAAGGAAAGAAATATGTATTGATCAAAAATACAGTCAATAAATAGGCATTAAATAGAATATCTTTGAGTAAATTATTATGGAGGCATTGATAGTTAGACCCCAATCAAGATTGGAGATAGTAAACCAACAACGATGTTATTTATTGACCAAGTGGGTATTAAGATGATGCATCAAATTTGAGAGGGCAACACTTTATCATTATAGTAACAAAATAGGAAGTTAATTATAGGAAATGCAATTAATAGCACATGTCACGTAAATCAAAATAGCAAGTAGTATGTGAAACATTAAACTAAGAGGATTTAATATAAAATGGGAATTATTGAATAGATATTAAGATCAATCCCATAGGTTAGATTAATTTTAGATTAGAGAGGTTTATTGTCCAAATTAACCAAGCAACACAAATGTTTGGGTAGGGTGAGTTGAGGAAAGAAGATTATACCAACTAATCTAGCTCCTAGATTGGCAAGGTAATCAGCACATGCATTACCCTCATGCCATACATGAGTGATGTTAAAATTAAATTGGGTAAGAAGAGCTCTAGTTTTCTTAAGAAGGTAGTAAAATTCAGTGTTGCTCATTTTGGTGGAAGTCAAAGATCAATCAATAGAAGGGCATCCCTCTCCAAATATTGAGCCAACCATTTTGAAGGAAAATCTCAAGAGCTTTGTACACTTTATAAGCTAAAAGGAATAGAGCAAGAATTAAGGTAAGCAAAACACATAGGACTTTAACATTAAGATTTTTGAAAATTACAACCGAACCTTTATAGAGCTATCGGTGTTAATTTTCATAGTATGATCATGAGGTTTTACCCAATAAATAATCTTGTCATTTCTAGGGTTGATTGTAAGTTAAGACCCAATTTATTAAAATTTACAACCTTTTATTGTTTGTAGTGAATGAGATTGGCATTAAACAAGTCACAAATTTTGTTTTTAATTCTAGTAATTATCCTCATGTGGTTCATGGGGATCTCATGATGTTTTGAATCATTTCTATTCAACCATTTGAACCAAATAAGAGTGATAGCAGTTATGACTTTAATGTGACCTTTAATAGTGTTATCAAAATAAACTTCAAGAAGTTGATATAAAGTTAGGGAGCAATTGAAAATGACAATGTTAAAGAGATCATCATACCAAATCCAAAGTTTAAAAGCAATGGCCCTACTAACAAATACATGATTCACATTCTCAATGTGAAAGTAGCATTAACATTTTGAAGGTAATTGAAAGCCTTTACCCCACAATAAGGAGTTTAGGATGAAGTTTTTCAAAATATGCCAAGTAAGAGAATAGTAGGGATAGTGTTATTCCAAAGTTTGAAATACATTGGAAGAATCATGAGTTTCTTTAATGTGAAGCCAAACATTTTTAAAGTTGAAATCACCATCTGTGAGAGCTTAAAGGATTGATCTTGATTGGTAGGAATGATAGGAATAGTAGTAAGTTTGTTCAAGAGAAAAGAAGGAATATAATCAGTAAGCATACTATTATTCCACATATTATTCTGCTAGAAAGATTTCACTTTAATTGCGATAGTAGAATGGGTAGAGAGTAAGTCATCAATGGACCTCCACTCCTTATCTTGCCAAAAGAAGGAGGAGCAGGAGTTAATCCCCAAAAAATTAAGGATGCATCCCATTTGATAAAGTCTTTTCCAAGCGGAGAGTCTCCACTTTATAGGGACAAATGAGGGGTGCTTAGGGTTTAGCAATCATGAAATTAGCCCAAAGACTATAGTTTATGGTTATTTGAGTGTTTAGGGTTTAGGGTTTTTGGTTTAGAGCTTAGGGTTTAGAGTTTAGGTTTTAGGGTTTTGGTTTTATGATTTAGGGTGTAGGGTTTAGGGCTTTAGGATTTGGGGTTTAGGGTTTAGGGTTTAGGGTTAAAGTCTAAGATTCAAGTTTTAGTTTAGGATTTAAGGTTTAAGGTTTTTTATTAACAAAGAACAAATTCAGATTCAACATTTCTTCTTTTCGATTTCATCGACCAAGTAACACATTATGTTTTCTAAGACACAAGTTATGACATAGATAAAAAATGAGCACGCATAGAGCAAATCAAAAATCCTAGATAAGTAGAACCATCTCTCTTGTAATAGACACAGTTTTATAGGGTAGTCGATTGTTCTTCAATTTCTTTGGTTCCCATCAAAACCACCACGGCCTCTCGAGTAGCGAGATCCACCATCATATCACTGATCTCTCCCTCTACCACCACCATAGTTGTATCCTCCATTGCTTCTCCCACCTCCATAACCACCACTACTACCACCTCCATATAGCACCTCTAGATCCACCACCACTACAATAATCATCCTCCTTTGCCTCCTATCTTGAGCAGATGGATGATGATGTTCTTGTAGGTTTTACCCATTCTTAGGGTTTAGGTTTAGATTTAAGTTTATTAGGTTTTAGAGTTTAGGTTTATTTTATAGTTTATTTAGTTACTATAGGATTAGGTTTAGGGTTTGGGGTTTAGGATTTAGGGTTTAGGGTTAGGGTTTAGGGTTTAGGATTTTAGGTTTAATTCTTTTAGGGTTAGGGTTTAAAATTTAGGGTTTAGGGTTTTGGGTTGTAGGTTTAGGGTTTAGGGTTTAGAATTTAGGGTTTATTGCTTTTTTTATTTAAGTAAACTCGTAGCTTTAGATATATTTAGTTTATTTTATTTATTATTTTTATTTAGGCTTACTTTTTAAATTTTATTTAGTTTTATTTATTTATTTAATGTTTATTTATTTTAGCTTATTTTTAAAGTTTTGGTTTAGGTTTATGTTTATTTTTTAGTTGAGTTTTTTTAGTTTATTTTTAGGTTTAGGTTTTTTTTTAGGTTTAGGTTTAGGTTTTATTTTATTTTTTTTAGGTTTAGGTTTTATGTTTTATTTTAGGTTTATTTTAGTTTTATTTTTTAGTTTAGGTTTAGTTTATTTTTAGTTTATTTTATTTTATTTAGTTTAGGTTTAGATTTAAGTTTAGGTTTAGGATTTACTTATTTTAGTTTAGTTTTAGGTTTATTTTATTTTTATTATAGGTTTAGTTTTTTTTTTTTTTAGGATTTAGGTTTTATTTTTATATATTTTTTAGGTTTTTTTAAGGTATATTTTTTAGATTTAGGTTTTTATTTAGTTATTATTTTATTTTATTTTAGGTTTACTCTATTTTTATTTTATGTTTAGTTTTAATTTTATTTAGCTCTTTTATTCTTAGGTTTATTTTTTTTATTTTAGTTTAGGTATTTATTTATTTTAGTTTAGTTTATTTTTATTAATTTATTTTATTTTATTTTTAGGTTTAGGTTTAGGTTTTTAGTTTAGATTTTTATTATAAATTTTTTAAAATTTTATTTAGGTTTAAATTTTTTTATTTTATTTTTAAGTTTTATTTTATTTAGGTTTAGCCTTTTAGGTTTTTAGGGTTTAGGGTTTAGGGTTTAGGGTTTAAGCTTTTAGGTTTTATTATTTAGGGTTTTAGGGTTTAAGGTTTAGGGTTTAGTGTTTAGGCTTTAGGGTTTAGAGTTTTTAGGGTTTAGGGTTTATGGTTAGGGTTTAGGGTTTAAGTTTTAGGGTTTAGGGTTTAAGCTTTAGTGTTTAGGGTTTTTGGTTTTTATGGTTTAAGATTTAGGGTTAGTTTAGGGTTTATGGTTTAGGGTTTTGGGTTTAGGGTTTTAGGGTTTAGGGTTTAGGATTTAGGGTTTGGGGTTTAGGATTAGTTTAGGGTTTAGGATTTAGGATTTAAGGTTTTGGGTTTAGGGTTTTTTAAGGTGAAGGTTTAAGGGTTGTAGGTTTAGGGTTTAGGGTTAGTTTCAAAGTTTAGGGTTTAAGGTTTACTGTTTAGAATTTAGGGTTTAGGATTTAGGGTTTAGCACTTTAGGTTTTTCTTTTTAAAGTAAGTAAACCGGTAGGTTTAGGTTTATTTAGATTATTTTTTATATAGTTTAGTATTTTTTTAATTTTTATTTTATGTAGGTTTATTTCTTATTTTTTTTATTATTTTGTTTATTTATTTTTAGGTTTACTTATTTTAGTTTAGGTTTTTTATTTTAGTATATGTTTTAGGTTTAGGTTTAGGTTTTATTTTTTATTCTTAGGTTTATGTTTAGGTTTTTATTTAATTTTTTACGTTTAGGTTTTAAGTTTTATTTTAGGTTTATTTTTAGGTTTTTTTATTTTAGTTTAGGTTTAGGTTTATTTTTAGTTTATTTTATTTTATTTAGTTTAGGGTTTAGGCTTAGTTTATTTTAAGTTTTGGTTTAGGTTTTATTTATTTTAGTTTAGTTTATTTTAGTTTGGTTTATGTTTATTTTATTTGGATTATTTTAGGTTTAGGTTTTTTTTAGTTTAGGGTTTTGGTTTTATTATTTATTCATTTTTAGGTTTCATTTTTTATTTAGTTTTTATTTTATTTTATTTATGGTTTACATTATTTTTATTTTATGTTTAGTTTTTATTTTGTTTAGGTTTTTTCTTTTTTAGGTTTATTTTAATTTTTTGTTTAGTTTAGCATTTTATTTATTTATTTTATTTTAGTTTTTATTTTTTATTATATTTTATTTTTAGGTTTAGGTTTAGGTATTAGTTTGGGTTTTTATTATATTTTGTTTTTATATTTTATTTAGGTTTAGGTGTTGTTATTTATTTTATTTTAAAGTTTTATTTAGTTTAGGTTTAGGTTTTTAGGGTTTTAGGGTTTAGGGTTTAGGGTTTAGGTTTATGATTTAGGGTTTATGGTATAGGGTTGTAGGATTTAGGGTTTGTGGTTTAGGGTTTAGGGTTTAAGGTTTGGAGTTTAGGGTTTTAGGGTTTATGGTTTAGGGTTTAGGGTTTAGGGTTTTAGGGTTTAGGGTTTAGGGTTTAGGGTTTAGGGGTTTGGGATTATTTATTTGTTTTTATTATTTTATTATTTTTTTTAAAGTAAGTAAATTGGTAGGCTTAGGTTTATTTAGTTTATTTTTTATTTACTTTAGTTTATTTTATTTTTTATTTTTATTTAGGTTTGTTTTTTCTTTTATTTAGTTTTGTTTATTTATTTTAGGTGTATTTGTTTCAATTTATTTTTTAGGTTTAGGTTTAAGATTAGATGGGGACACTTAGAGAACACAAATAAAAATATTTTTAAGAGCAAGCTACAAGAGCTTAGAATTTGGGATATTTATAAGGAAGCTAATGTTATGTGGGAAAAAGTAGCATGTGAAATTAAGCAAGTTGTTAATAATGTGCTTGCAGAATCAAAAAGAAAAGCTTCTTTTAATAAAATAGTTGGTGGTGAGTGTGCAAGAAAAGATAAGAAATAAGAAGCATTATTTTAAAACTTGGTTTAGATGTAAAAACTTGGAGAATTGGGAAAGATATAAAATGGCCTGTAGAGATTCTAAGAAAGTAATATATGATGCAAAAAATTTAGCTTTTAGTGATTTATACGATAGATTAGATACCAATGAAGATTAAAGATGTATGTATAAGTTAGCCAACCAAAGAGATAGGAGAAGTAAAGACCTAGTTCAAGTGAGGGGTATCAAGGATGAAAATAATAAAGTGCTTTTCTTAGAAAAGGATATTGAAAATAGGTGGATAAAATATTTTGATAAACTTTTCAATGAAGGAACTGAAAGTAAAATTGATTTTAGCAACCTTAATATCCTAAAAAAATAGAGAATTTTATTTTTATCATCATATTAGTAAATATGAAGTTAGAGAAGGTTTAAAGAAAATAAAATGTGAAAAAATAGTATGACCTGATGATATTCCAATAGAAGTGTGAAAATGTTTAAGAGATCAAGGAATTTCTTGGCTTACAAGTCTTTTTAATGTTATTTTAAAGACTAAAAGATGCCAGATAGTGGAGAAAGAGTTTGTTGGTTCTTATATTTAAGAATAAAGGTGATGCACAAGAGTGCACAAACTATAGAGGAATTAAGTTAATGTGTCATACATTAAATTATGAGAGAGAGTAATTGAGCATAGGTTATGATGTGATACAAAAGTTTCTCATAATCAATTTGGTTTCATGCAAGTAGATCTACTATGGATGATATACATTTGTTAAGAGGTTTGATGGAGAAGTATAGAGAAGGTAAGGAGGATCTACATGATATTTATTGATTTAGAGAAGCTTATGATAAAGTTTCAAGAGATGTTCTTTGGAGAGTTCTATAGAAAGGAGTTAATATTGGTTATATTCAAGTCAAGGATATGTATACTAGAGCATTACTTGTGTCCAACGAAGGAGGATTGACAAAATATTTTCCTAGGTTGGATTACATCAAGGATCAGCTTTAAGCCCTTATCTTTTTACTTTAGTTATGGATGTTCTTACTAGGGACTTACAAGAAGATGTACCTTGATGTATGCTATTTGCTGATGACATTCTTCTTGTTGATAAGACTAGAGAAGGAGTCCAAGAGAAACTTAAGTTATGGAGGACAATGATAGAGTCTAATAGCTTTCATTTAAGTAGATCTAAATCAAAATATATGGAGCATAATTTTAGTTGTAGAAATTCAAGTGGTAATGTTTTGACATTAGGTGAACAAGTCATTAATAAGAGTGAGCGATTCAAATATTTAGGCTCTACTATTCAAAATGATGGTGAAATAGATGGAGATGTTATTAGTAGAATTCAAGTTGGATGGTTAAGTGGAGGAATGCATCCTATTGTGTGATAGAAAAGTTCCACTTAAACTCAAGGAAAATTTTATAAGATGGTGGTAAGACCTGCAATGACTTATGGTGCAGAATGTTGGCCAATAAAAAAGAAGCATGAGACTAAGTTAAGTGTTACAGAGATGAGGATGCTCAGGTGGATAAATGGCTTTACTCTTAGAGATAAAATGTGAAATGAGTATGTTTGGGAAAAAGTTGGAGTAGCTCCAGTGGTACATATGATTAGAGAGAGTCGCCTTAGTGGTTTGGCCACATAAAGCATCGATCGTTCGATGACCTTGTTAGGAGAGTAGATGCATTAGATTTTCCTTATGTTAAAAAAGGTAAAGGTAGACCTAAAAAGACTTTGTTAAGATGAATAAAAAATGACCTTAGTATACCTGAATTTAATGAGGATTTGACACATAATAGGAGACAATGGAGACAAAGGATTCATCTAGCTGACCCCACTTAGTGGGATAAAGGCTTATTTTTGTTGGTGGTATTGTTGTTTAGGTTTAGGTTTAGGTTTATTTTTTAGTTTCATTTTATTTATTTATTTTTTATTTTTATTTAAGATTATTTTTATTTTTATTCAATTTAGTTTATTGATTTTAGGTTTATTTATTTTAGTTTATTTTTTAGTTTAGTTATATTTTTATTTTTATTTTAAGTTTAGGTTTTAGTTTTTATGTTTAGGTTTAGGTTTAGGTTTAATTTTATTTGTTTAGGTTTAGGTTTCAAGTTTTTATTTTAGGTTTATTTTTAGGTAAGATATTTTAGCTTAGGTTTAGGTTTATTTTTAGTTTATTTTATTTTATTTAGTTTAGGTTTAGGTTTAATTTTAGTTTATTTTAGGTTTAGGTTTTATTTATTTTAGTTTAGTTTATTTTAGTTTAGGTTTTGGTTTATTTTATTTTTATTTTAAGTTTAAGTTTTTTTAGTTTAGGGTTTAGGTTTTATTTTTATTTATTTTTAGGTTTTAATTTTGGTTTATTTTTTAGGTTCAGGTTTTTATTTAGTTTTATTTTTATTTTAGGTTTAGTTTTTATTTTATTTATGTTTTTTATTTTTTTAGTTTAGTTTAGGTTTTTATTTATTTTATTTTAGTTTAGTTTTTTTGTATTTTATTTTAATTTTAGGTTTAGGTATAGGTATAGGTTTTAGGGTTTAGGGTTTAGGGTTTAGGGTTTAGTGTTTAGGCTTTAAGTTTGAGGGTTTTTAGGGTTTAGGGTTTAGGGTTAAGAGTTTAGGGTTAGCTTAGGGTTGTAGGTTAGTTTAGGGTTTAGGGTTTAGGCTTTATGGTTTAGGGTTTTAAGGTTTTGGGTGTATGGTTTAAGGTTAGTTTAGGGTTTAGGGTTAGGGTTACTATTTAAGGTTTAGGTTTAGGGTTTAGGGTTTAGGATTATTTGAGGGTTTAGGGTTTATTATTTTTTAGCATTTAGGGTTTATTAGGGTTTAGGGTTTAGTGTTGTAGGTTTAGGGTTGTAAGTTTAGGCTTCAGGGTTTAGGGTTAGTTTTAGGGTTTAGGGGTTAGGGTTTAGGATTTAGGGTTTAGGTTTAGTGTTTAGGATTTAGGGTTTTTTTTAAATTAAGTAAACCGATAGGTTTATTTTTTATTATTTTTAGTTTATTTTATTAATTTTAAGTTTATTTATTTTAAGTTTAGGTTTTTCTATTTAAGTTTAGGTTCTTTCTTTATTTTATTTTTAGGTTTTATTTAGTTTAGGTTGTGGTTTTTATGTTTCTAGGGTTTAGTTTTTAGGATTTAGAGTTTAGGGTTTAGGGTTTAGTGTTTAGAGTTTAGGGTTTTAGGGTTTAAAGTTTTAGGGTTTAGGGTTTTGGGTTAAGGTTTAGGGTTTCAAGTTAAGGGTTTTGCATTTAGGTTTTAAGGTTTAGGGTTTAAGGTTAGCTTAGGATTTAAGGTTAGATTAAGGTTTAGGGTTTAGGGTTTAGGCTATAGGGTTTAGGGTTTTAGGTTTAAGGTAATTTAGGGCTTAGATTTAGGTTTAGGGTTTAGGTTAGTTTAATGTTTAGGGTTTAGGGTTTAGTATTTAAGTTTTAGGGTTTAGGGTTAAGGGTTTAGGGTTTAAGGTTTTTTAGTGTTTAGGGTTTAGGGTTTAGTTTAGTTTAAGTTTAGGGTTAGTTTAGGGTTTAAGTTTAGGGTTTAGGATTTAGTGTTTTTAAGGTTTAGGGTTTAGGGTTTTTTTTTAAAATTAAATAAATTGATATGTTTAGGTTATTTAATTTATTAGTTTATTTTATATTTTCTTTAGGTTTATTTTATTTATATTTTATTAATTTTTATTTTTTATTTATTTATTAGTTTAGTTTTATTTTTATTTTATTTTTTTTTTTGTTTAGTTTAATATTTTATTTTAGGTTTTGGTTTAGGTTTTATTTAATTTTTTAGGTTTAGGTTTAGGTTTAGTTTTAGGTTTATTTTTTTTTTGTTTTATTTTTTTTAGTTTAGATTTAGGTTTATTTTAGTTTATTTTATTTCATTAGTTTTGGTTTAGTTTATGTTTAGTTTTTTTAGGATTAGGTTTATGTTTTATTTATTTTGGTTTAGTTTATTTTAGTTTAGTTTAAGTTTATTTTATTTTGTTATTTTATTTTTATTTTATGTTTAGTTTTTTTTTTAGTTTAGGGTTTAGGTTTTAGTTTTTATTTATTTTTTAGGTTTAGGTTTTTATTTAGTTTTTATTTTATTTAGATTTTTTATTCTTAGGTTGAGTTTATTTTTTAGTTTAGTTTAGGTTTTTATTTATTTTATTTTTGCTTATTTTTATTATTTTATTTTATTTTATTTTATTTTATTTAGTTTAGGTGTTTTAGTTTAGGTTTTATTTTATTTTATTTTATTTTATTTAGGTTTAGGTTTATTATGTATTTTATTTTTAGGTTTTATTTAGTTTAGGTTTAGGTTTTTAGGTCTTTAGGGTTTAGGGTTTTGGGTTTAGGGTTTTGGGTTTAGGGTATAGGGTTTTAGGGTTTAAGGTTTTAGGATTTATGGTTTATGATTTATGGTTAGGGTTTATTAATTAGGCTTCAAGGTTTAGGGTTTTTATAGTTTATGGCGTAGGGTTTAGGGTTAGGTTAGGGTTTTGGGTTTTTAGTTTAGGTTTAGTTTATTTTAGGTTTAGGTTTAGGTTTTATTTATTTTAGTTTAGTTTATTTTAGTTTAGCTTAGGTTGATTTTATTTTATTTATTTTAGTTTAAGGTTTTTTTAGTTTAGGGTTTAGGTTTTATTTTTTATTTATTTTAGGTTTTATTTTTAGGTTATTTTAGGTTTAGATTTTTATTTTGTTTTTATTTTTTTTTATTTTAGGTTTATTTAATTTTTATTTTACATTTGGGTTTTAGTTTGGAGTTCAGGGTTTTAGGGTTTATGGTATATGATTTAGGGTTTAGGGTTTTAGGTTTTAGGGTTTAGGGTTTAGGGTTTAGGGTTTATGTTTTTCTTATTTGAATTCATTATATTTATTTTTTTAAAAATTAAGTAAATTAAAAGGTTTAGGTTTATTTAGTTTATTTTTCATTTAATTTAGTTTATTTTATTTTTTATTTTTATTTAGATTTATTTTTAGTTTTATTTAGTTTAGTTTATTTATTTTAGGTTTATTTAGTTTAGTTTATTTTTTAGGTTTAGGTTTATTATTTAGTTTAGTTTTATTTTTATTTATTTTTATTTTCATTTAGGTTTATTTTTATTTTTATTTCATTTAGTTTATTGATTTTAGATTTATTTTTTTTTTTTAGGTTTAGGTTTAGGTTTAGGTTTAGTTTTAGTTTAATTATATTTATTTTATTTTTAGGTTTAGGTTTTGGTTTTATTTTTATTTTAGGTTTAGGTTTGTTTATATTTATTTTTAGGTTTAAATTTTATTTTAGGTTTTTTTTTTTTATTTTATTTTAGTTTATTTTATTTTTATTTTAGTTTATTTTTTAGTTTATTTAGTTTATTTAGTTTATTTTATTTATTAGTTTTTAGTTTAGTTTATTTTATTTTATTTATTTAATTTTTATTTTATTAGTTTAGGGTTTAATTTTTTATTTAGGTTTTATTTTATTTTTTTTTTTTATTTATTTTTTTTAGTTTAGGTTTAGGTTTATTTTATTTTTTTAGTTTAGTTTTATTTTTTTTATTTTTTTTAGTTTAGTTTTATTTTTTTTATTTTTTTAGTTTGGTTTTATTTTTTTTTTTAGGTTTAGGTTTTAGGTTTTTTATTTTAGGTTTATTTTTAGTTTTATTTTATTTTGGGTTTAGGGTTTATTTTTAGTTTATTTTTATTTATTTTTTTAGGTTTAGGTTTAGGTTTAGTTTATTTTAGGATTAGTTTAGGTTTTATTTATTTTGTTTATTTTATTTTAGAGTTTAGTTTAGGTTTATTTTATTTTGTTTATTTTATTTTATTTTATATTTTTTTTTTAGTTTAGGTTTAGGTTTATTTTTTTTATTTTTTTAGGTTTATTTTAGGTTTAGGTTTTATTTAGTTTTATTTTATTTAGGTTTTAGTTTATTTTATTTATTTTAGTTTAGTTTTTTATTTTATTTAGGTTTTTTTATTTTAGGTTTTATTTTTTAGTTTAGTTTTGGTTTTATTTATTTTATTTTAGTTTATTTTTTTATATTTTATTTTATTTTGGGTTTTAGGTTTAGGTTTAGTTTATTTTTTTTTATTTTTATTATATTTAGGTTTATTATTATTTTATTTTAGGTTTTATTTAGTTTAGGTTTATTTTTAGGTTTTTTTTTAGGGTTTAGTTTATTTTATTTAGGTTTTGTTTATTTTATTTGGTTTAGGTTTAGGGTTTATTTTATTTAGGTTTAGTTTTTTATGGTTAGGTTTAGGGTTTTAGGTTTTAGTTTAGGTTTAGGTTTTATTTATTTTAGTTTAGTTTATTTTAGTTTAGGTTTAGGTTGATTTTATTTTTTTATTTTTATGTTAGTTTTTTTTTTAGGTTTAGTTTTATTTTTTTATTTATTTTAGGTTTATTTTTTAAGTTTATTTTTTAGTTTAGGTTTTATTTAGTTTTTTATTTTACTTTATTTTAGGTTTATTTTATTTTTTTTATTTTATTTAGTTTGGTTTATTTAGGTTTTTTTTATTTTTGGGTTTATTTTATTTTTTAGTTTAATTAGGTTTATTTATTTTATTTTGGTTTATATTTATTTATTTTATTTTATTTTATTTTAAGTTTAGGTAGAGGTTTAGGTTTAGGTTTTTTATTTAGGTTTTATTTTATTTATTTTTTATATTATTTATGTTTAGGTTTTATTTATTTTATTTTTAGTTTATTTATTTTAGGTTTAGGTTTTTTAGTTTAGGGTTTAGGGTTTAGGGTTTAGGGTTTAGGGTTTAGGGCATAGGGTTTATTTTAGGGTTTTTTGGGTTTAGGGCTTAGGGTTTAGGATTTAGGGTTTTAGTTTAGTGCTTAGGGTTTATGGTTTAGGTTTTATGGTTAGTTTTAGTTTAGTTTAGGGTTTTTTTGGGGTTTAGGTTTTGTGTTTTATTATTTAGGGTTAACATTTATTTTAGTTTAGGGTTTAGGGTTTAGGATTTAGTGTTTAGGGTTTTGTTTAGGGTTTGTTTAGTTTTTTAAATTAAGTGTTTAGGTTTATTTTATTTATTATTTTATTTTATTTTTGTTTATTTTGGTTTATTTTTTTATTAGTTTATTTATTTTAGGTTTTTGTTTAGGTTTTATTTTAGTTTATTTTAAGTTTATGTTTTAGATTTAGTTTTAGTTGAGTTTTTATTTTATTTTATTTTTTAGGTTTTAGGTTTATTTTTTTAGGTTTAGGTTTAGGTTTTTATTTATTTTCTTAGTTTTATTAGGTTTTATTTTAAGTTTATTTTTAGGTTTTATTTTTTTGCTTTAGGTTTAATTTTATTTTTAGTTTATTTTATTTCATGTTGTTTAGGTTTTGTTTAGGTTTATGTTTTATTTATTTTAGTTTAGTTTATTTTAGTTTAGGTTTAGGTTTATTTTATTTTATTTATTTTATTTTTATTTTAGGTTTAGTTGTTTTTTATTTTAGGGCTTAAGTTTAATTTTTTATTTAATTTTAGGTTTTATTATTAGTTTTTTTATGTTTAAGGTTTTATCTAGTATTTATTTTATTTTATTCTAGTTTAATTTATTTTTTATTTACCTTTAGTTTTATTTTATTTAGATTTATTTTTAGTTTAGTTTAGGTTTTATTTATTTTATTTTTTAGTTTATTTTTTTAGTTTATTTTTTATTTTATTTTTAGGTTTTGGTTTATGTTTTAGTTTAGGTTTTTATTTTTATTTTATTTAGGTTTAGGTTTTGTTATATATTTTATTTTTAGGTTTTATTTAGTTTAGGTTTAGGTTTCTAGGTTTTTAGAGTTTAGGGTTTTGGGTTTAGGGTTTAGGTTTTTAGGGTTTAGTGTAGGGTTTATGTTTAAGGGTTAGGGTTAAAGGTTTAGGGTTTTGCATTTAGTCTTTAGGGTTTAGGGTTTTATGGTTTAGGGTTTAGGGTTTAGGGTTAACATAGGGTTTATGGTTTTAATTTAAAATAAGTTTATTTATTTATTTTAGTTTAAGTTTTTATTTATTTATTTTTTTTTGGGTTTAGGTTTATTTTATAAAGTAGTTTTATTTTTATTTTATATTTTTGGTTTAGGTTTCTTTTTTATTTTTATGTTTAGCTTTAATTTTTTATTTTATTTTTTAGGTTTAAGTTTTAGGTTTTACTTTAGGTTAATTTTAGGTTTTATTTTTTTGTTTATTAGGTTTATTTTAGTTTATTTTATTTTATTTAGTTTAAGGTTTAGGTTTAGTTTATTTTTAGGTTTAGGTTTTTTTATTTATTTGGTTTAGTTATTTTAGTTTAGGTTTAGGTTTCTTTTATTTTATTTATTTTATTTTATTTTAGGTTGAGGTTTTTTTATTTTTTAGGGTTTAGGTTTTATTTTTACTTATTTTAAAGTTTATTTTTAGTTACTTTTTGGTTTAGGTTTTTTATTTAGTTTTTATTTTATTTTATTATAGGTTTAATTTAGGTTTCTTTTTTTTATTTTAAGTTTAGATTTTATTTTATATAGGCTTCTTATTCTTAGGTTTATTTCATTTTTTTTAATTTTAATTTTAACCTATTTTATTTTAGTTTACTTTTATTAGTTTATTTTGTTATATTTTTAGGTTTAGGTTTAAGTTTTAGTTTAGGTTTTTATTTTATTTTATTTTATTTAGGTTTAGTTTTATTTTATTTTAAATTTTATTTAGTTTTGGTTTAGGTTTTAGGTTTTAGGGTTTAGGTTAGTTTAGGATTATGGTTTAGGGTTTAGGCTTTTAGGTTTATGGTTTGGGTTTAGGGTTTAGTTTAGGGTTTAGTGTTTAGGTTTAGGTTTAGGGTTTAGGGTTTAGGGTTTTAGGGTTTAGGTTAGTTTAGGGTTTAGGTTTATGGTTTAGGGTTTTGGCTTTAGGTTTAGAGTTTTTTAGTATTTAGTTATTTAGGGTTTATTTAGGGATTAGGTTTAGGCTTTTAGGGTTTAGGTTTAGGGATTAGGTTTAGGGTTTAGTTTTAGGGTTTAGGGTTTTAGGTTTTAGGTTTTAGGGTTTAGGGTTTAGGTTTAGGGTTTATAGTTTAGATTTAGGGTTAGCTTTTTTTATGTTTATTTTTATTTTTTATTTTTTTAAATTAAGTAAACTACTAGGTTTATGTTTATTTATTTTATTTTTCTATTTATTTCAGTTTATTTTATTTTTTATTTTGATATAATTTTTTTATTTTAGTTTATTTTTTAGGTTTAGGTTTAAGTTTAGGTTTATTTTTTAGTTTAGTTTTATTTTTATTTTATTTTTTTAGGTTTTAGGCTTTAGGTTTTTATTTTAGGTTTATTTTTTTTTATGTTTTAGGTTAATTTTAATTTATTTTATTTTATTTAGTTTAGGGTTTTGGTTTAGTTTATTTTAGGTTTAGGTTTAGGTTTATTTATTTTAGTTTAATTTAGTTTAGTTTAGGTTTAGGTTTTTTTATTTTTATTTATTTTAGGTTTAGTTTTTTTAGTTTAGGGTTTAGGTTTATTCTTTATTATTTTTAGGTTTATTTTAGGTTTATTGTTTAGGTTTAGGTCTTTATTTTATTTTATTTTTATTTTATTTACACTTTTTTAGGTTTATTTTATTTTTTAGTTTAGTTTTAGTTTTTATTTATTTTATTCTAATTTAGTTTTATTTTTATTTTTTTTTATTATTTTAGGTTTACATTTTGTTTAAATTTTTTATTTTATTTTTTATTTAGGTTTAGGTTTTATTTAGTTTTGGTTTAAGTTTTAGGGTTTAGGGTTTTATTTTGGGTTTAGATTAAGGGTTTAGGGTTTTTAGGGTTTGGGGTTTAGGGTATAATGTTTAAGGTTAGGGTTAGGGTTTAAGTTTTAGGATTTAGGGTTAGTTTAGGGTTTAGGGTTTAGGATTTTTAGGTTTAGAGGTTTAGGGTTTAGTTTTAGGTTAGTTTAGGGTTTATTTAGGTTTTTTAGGGTTAATGGTTTATGTAGGTTTAATTTGGATTTAGGGTTTAGGTTTAGTGTTTAGGTTTTAAATTAGTAAACTAGTAGGTTTAGTTTATTAGTTTATTTTTTATTTTTAGTTTACTTTATTTTTTATTTTATTTAGTTTAGTTTATTTTAGTTTATTTAATTTAGTTTGTTTTTTATTTTGGTTTATTTTTAGGTTAGTTTAGGTTTAGGTTTAGTTTTAATTGAGTTTATGTTTATTTTAATTTTTAGGCTTATGCTTTATTTTTTATTTATACATTTAGGTTTATGTTTCTATTATATTTTTATAGGTTTAGGTTTTTATTTTTTAATTTAGGTTTAGGTTAATTTTTTGTTTATTTTATTATATTTAGGTTTTTTTATTTTAGGTTTATTTTAATTTTTTTAGTTTAGTTTAGTTTTATTTTTTTATTTTATTTATTTTTAGGTTTAGGTTTAGGTTTAATTTAGGTTTTATTTTATTTTATTATTATTTTATTTAGGTTATTTTACATTTTTTAGTTTGTTTATTTTTTTTAATTTTAAGTTTAGGTTTAGGTTTATATTTATTTTTTTAGGTTTTGGTTTTAGGTTTTTATTTTAGGTTTATAGGTTTAGTTTAATTTAGGTTCAGGTTTTATTTATATTTGTTTAGTTTATTTTAGTATAGGTTTAGGTTTATTTTATTTATTTTATTTTATTTTTATTTTAGTTTTAGGTTTAGTTTTTTTTTTAGTTAGGATTTAGGTTTATTTTTTTATTTATTTTAGGTTTATTTTTTAGGTTTAGGTTTTTATTTAGTTTTTATTTTATTTTATTTTAAGTTTATTTTATTTTATTTTATGTTTAGTTTTATTTTATTTAGGTTTTAATTTTAGGTAGATTTTATTTTTTAATTTAGTTTAGGTTTATTTATTTATTTAATGTTTTTTTATTAGTTTATTTTATTTTATTTTAGGTTTAGGTTTAGGTTTAGTTTAGGTTTTTATTTTATTTTATTTTTTATTTTATTAGGTTTAGGTTTATATATTTTATGTTTAGGTTTTATTTAGTTTATGTTTTAGTTTTAGGTTTTAGGGTTTAGTTTAGGGTTTAGGGTTTATTATTTAGGTTTATTTATTTTAATTAGTAACTAGTTTAGGTTTATTTAGTTTATTTTTTATTTATTTTAGTTTATTTTATTTTTATTTTGATTTATGTTTATTTTTATTTTTTATTTAGTTTGTTTATTTATTTAGGTTTATTTATTTTAGTTTATGTTTTTTTTATTTTAGTTTATTTTTTAGGTTTAGGTTTATTTTAGTTCGGTTTATTTTTGTTTTAAATTTTTTTAGTTTAGGTTTTTTATTTTTTATTTTTGGTTTAGATTTAGTTTTTATTTTATTTTTTTTGGTTTAGGTTTAGGTTTTATTTAGTTTATCTTTAGGTTTTTTTTTTAGTTTAGGTTTAGGTTTATTTTTAGTTTATTTTATTTTATTTAGTTTAGGGTTTAGGTTTAGTTTATTTTAGGTTTAGATTTAGGTTTTATTTATTTTAGTTTAGGTTTAGGTTTATTTTATTATGTTTATTTTATTTTTATTTTAGGTTTAGTTTTTTTTTATTTATTTATGTTTTATTTTTTTTTATTTTTATGTTTATTTTTAGGTTTTTTTAGGTTTAGATATTTAATTAATTTTTTATTTTATTTTATTTTAGGTTTATTTTAGATTTTTTTTATTTATTTTTATGTTTAGTTTTATTTATTTGGTTTTTATTTTTAGGTTTATTTTATTTTTTTTAGTTTAGTTTAGGTTTAAATAATTATTTTAGTTTATTTTATTAGTTTATTTTATTTTTTTTATGTTTAGCTTTTGGTTTTAATTTTATTTTATTTTTTATTTCATTTAGGTTTAGGTTTATTTATTTATTTGTTTTAGGTTATATTTAGAGTTTAGTTTAGGTTTTATTTTTTTTAGGGTTTATTAAGTTTAGGGTTTATTTAGGTTTTAGGTTTAGTTTAGGTTTAGGTTTTAGTTTAGGTTAGGTTTAGGTTTAATTTATTTAGGTTTAGGGTTTTAGATTTAGGTTCAGGTTTAGTTAGTTTAGGTTTATTTAGTTTAGTTTAGGTTTAGGTTTTTAGGGTTTAAGTTTAGGTTTAGTTTAGGTTTAGAGTTTAGGTTTAGGGTTTAAGTTTATTAGTTTAGATTTTTAGGTTTAGGTTTTTTTTAGGGTTTAAGTTTAGGTTTAGTTTAGGTTTAGTTTTAGGTTTAGGTTTAGGAGTTTAAGGTTTAGTTTAGTTTAGTTTTATTTTTAGGTTTTTTTATTTATTTTTATTTTTTTTAAATAAATTGGTAGTTTAGTTTATTTAGTTTTTTTATTTTTATTTTGATTTTTATTTATTTTAGTTTAGGTTTTTTTTTATTTTAGTTTTTTTTTTAGTTTATTTAGGTTTAGGTTTAGGTTTATTTTTTAGTTTAGTTTATTTTTATTTTATTTTTTAGGTTTAGGTTTTATTTTTTATTTTTAGGTTTAGGTTTAGTTTTTATTTTATTTTTTTAGGTTTAGGTTTTAGGTTTTCATTTTTGGTTTATTTTAGGTTTTATTTTTTTTTTAGGTTTAGGTTAATTTTTTGTTTATTTTATTTTATTTAGTTTAGGGTTTAGGTTTAGTTTATTTAAGGTTTAGGTTTAGGTTTTATTTATTTTATTTTAGTTTATTCTAGTTTAGGTTTAAGTTTATTTTGTTTTCATTATATTATTTTTATTTAAGGTTTAGTTTTTTTTTTAGTTTTGGGTTTAGGTTTTATTTTTTATTTATTTTAAGTTTTATTTTTAGGTTTAGGTTTAGGTTTTTTTATTTACATTAGTGAAGACTTTTAGGGATGACCAGGCAACTACCTCTTTACATTATAATGGATGTTGGTAGATCTGTCTAGTGTTGGTTGACATAAGTTTATCGGTCAACATTATGAGTCTAAGAACCCATGCCTACTTAAGGATCAACATCTCCGAACTCCAAAAAGAAAATGTGATGTTGAGAGGATTCAATAAACAAAGAGAGAGGGTTGTGTTTATTTTGGATATATGTGGGGGTGTACTTTTTTTTGGAGATTCGATATTGAGGTATGATGTACTATCTCGAAAATAGAAGCATCACCCAATGACTAATTAATCATAGGACTCTAAGGCATGATGGGTCTTGAATGTTCAAGATTTTCCTACTTTACGGATGAATAAAGTAGGGTTTCTATTAAACCATTCTTAAGTTCCATATGGAGGTAAGCCTCCAGTTAATTACATCTTAAGAAATGAAATTTCCTAAGAATACTCTCATTTAAAGTTGACAATTATCATCTCCAAATATTTCAAGGTTAGGTATCAAAGGATTTTGTTGTATTTGGAAAATCAATTGGGAAAGTTCAAGGAGAAGACTTATTTTGGAATCCAAATGAAATAAGTAGGAAATGCTCATGATGTAGGAAGCTAGTGAGCATTCAATCTATCTATGGTTGGCCTTTATAATTTTGAAGTTGAGGAGATTTATATGTTTTGAGTTGAAATTTAATTAGATTACTAAGCTTATAATCCACTAACACAAGGTTTTGGGAATGCCTAAGAGGTGAGGATTTATGCTTATAGCCCGAAGGAAATAGCCACCTTGGAACCTAAATCTAGGAGCTTTAGTTTGAGCTAAAGCACAACCTAAATCTAAGCGACAGGTGGACATAATGGTTTACCTCCACAAGAGCGAATAAATTGTCCGAATTCTGGACTTATAACCACCAGGTGGTTGACTAACTCCACTATGATTTTAAAACCATGTAGTTGGTCTTATGAATTGCAAGATAGCTAGTAGTTATTTAATTAGAAAGAGACAAAGTCCTAAACACACTCCCTAAGAGACTAGAGCATGAGTGGTATGAGCATATGACTCTATAGATGCAAAATCTTTTCAAATTTTATTTCATTTTAAAACATTTATTTTTATAGAGGCTTTAGGATTTCTTATGCTAAATGCATGATGAAATAGGTTAGTGGTTAAATCAGCTAGAAGAAGGTGTTCTCCACCACAAGGGATGCCCTCACAGGTCAAGCATTCCTTTATCATGCAAGGATGTAGATCCTTCATGTTCAAAAGAGAAAGAATATGCATGCATGATGTGAAACATACAACCATATAGCTAAGGGGTTGCTAAATCTTTTAATTATCTTATTTATGTCTTAGGCTTTATGATGAAGTCATGAGTGATTAGTTGGGCAGAAAAGTTATTTTTATCCTAAGAGCCAAATCATATCCAAGCCACGCATTAAAGCATCAATCATTTAAGAAACTATGAAAGGCATGTCATCCTAATGTACGATGTAAACTTAACATCAAATAATTATATAAACTATCATAAAAGAATAAATGATCGGTGCGATCAGGTACTGACGTACAATCCGAAGAGAGAAAAGATGGGTAGCCGAGCTTTACCTTTATACATCCTGGAATATGAAAGAATAATTACAATTGTATTAAATGCAATGGGGGACTTCTTTCTTTATATCTCCATTTTTGATTTGGTTCCTTCTTTGATTTTAATGGTGCTTGCATCAAAGGATTCATAAGGCACCCTAGGACAAAGCTTTCTAGTCATTGCTCATCTTAATCTCTCATAGCACTAATCTTAATTCCTATTAAAAAAATTACATTTATGTGGGAAAAGTAAATCTTACTAGACCAACAAAATAGAGGTTAGCTAAATATATATATAATCACGGGTTGTATTTATAATTTGGACTTAGCATCACACATGGGTAACTAAGCCCACCTATCTAACTTGGATTATGCTTGGATTTAAAGCACGCAAAACATTCACATTCATTCACATTTATTTTTTGGCATACCTTAAGCATAATCCACTATATAAAATATGATTAGGCTAATATTGGCCTATCATCCAGTTTATGAAGCATACACCCTAACATCCACTCTAAATAATACATGATATAACAAAATATACATAACACCATACACTGTCCTAACTTAGAGCTAGAAGTGGTGACTTAATTCTAATGTGTGTATTAAGGCTTGTGTGGTAAGTCTTGTTAGGCATTATTGTTGTAATTTCTAAGTGTAGAAGGATTCAATTTAACATGAAAGGTTGATTTCACTTGAAGTAGTTTAATTGATTTGAGAATTTTAATTTGTGTTTTCTTTTGTTTCATTTGATTACACTTAGCAACTAAGTGTTATAAAGTGAGGAAAAGAGGATTGCCCTCTTTCATCCCTACCTTAAGTCACTTTCTAAAGTATATTAATTTGATTTAGTTCTCTTTAGTGAATGTCTAATTAAATGATGTAATTAATCCTAAGTTTAGGTTCACTTTAAATAATCCAAATTAAAATGAAAGGTATCTTAAGATTAATTTAATTCAATTACTACCACATGACATATATTAAAACATTCCTTTCCATCACATGTAACATGCATATGATTTAATCCTAAGTGTATCTATACATGCAACATATTTTAGCACACTTAAATGATGAATGTATGTGTATGTTTAGAATTTATATTTTATTTGATTGAATTATTTAAACATATTAATTTAAAACTTTATCCAAATTCTTATAAAAAAAGGACATAAGAATGAAATTAAATAGGCATGTGCTGTTGTTAAACTAAGGAAGTGAGTTAATCGAATTACCTCCTTAGAGCTAGCTAAAGCCTCAGTGGATGTCAGACAATTTACCCATTTGCATTAAAACATATGTACATTCATATAGATGAATAGAGGAAGTAAGCTCCAAATCATATGGCTAATTAATTCAACCACTTATTCAATTATGAATGCATGCAATTTTAATGTAAAATGGGATTTTCATTCACTAATCACATATACATATACATGTACAAAGATATAGGCAAGTAATCATTGTTAAACTAGAAGTGAGGTAATCAAATGACCACCTTGGGGCTAACTAAAGCCTCGTATTCTGTGATGTCCGTGACTATATACTTGCTTTTCTTGGACACACATGGATGTATACATAAATGGGGAAAGAAAACCATGCAAAGATTGTATATTTTTGATTGAATCATTTATATATGAATTAAAGCTCTATCCAAATTCTAATGTTGAAATACATAAGAATGAAATCAAATAGATATGTGATGTTGTTAAACCAAGAAAGTGAGGTAATCAAATGACCTCCTTGGAGCTAGCCAAAGCCTCATGTTCCTGTGATGTTCAAAATATATACCAATTACCATTTAGTCTTATATAAATCAACACATGAATAGAGGAAAAAAAACTCAACATTCATACACTTAAGCTATAAGCACATGCATTTCTTATGCATTTATAACTAGAACCATAACACATATTATTATTCATTTATCAGCTTTTGAAAAAATACATTTGGATTTAATAGTGATAATAGCCATGGTTATATTAAATTAAATCAACACATGCAAGCTTAAATAAAAGAAATCCATTTTATTTTACTTGATTTTGAAAAGATGGATGCATGAATTCAATTGACATACCAAATTTAACATGATTGGAAAGAGGACAATCAAATATAAGCATGTGATTCATTCAACCAAACTAGTTCTTCATGATAATCAAATAAAATAAGATTTTTAAAGCAAACCAAAGCTTCTTTATTAATTATTTTTTGAAATTTATTTGATTTAAAAAGGAGAAGAGAAAGCATTACTAGTTATTTTAAACCCATTCCCACATTAACGATTTGATTTAATTTAAGAAAATGTAATTAGGTTGATTTTATGGCTTAATTAAGTTGAACCCTTAATTAGATGAATTAATCACCCTTACTTATGTCACCTTAAAGTAATTAACTAAATAATTATGAGCCAACATGATTTGCATGGAAAATAAACTTGCAATGATCCTAGGAAAAAAAAGGGGCCTAATGCAATTGGCTCATGATTAATAGTTAATTAGATTAAGGGACTTAATTAATTACTCTTATGATTTTCCCACACATGTGGACAAACCATAATTTTATTAAACTCCTTTAGGTTATTAAACACCCAAAGATCTACCCCATGATTTAAAATTAAGGTCTGTGATTATGATTTCAATTTGATTAAGTGATTTAATTAATTAGTTAAATCTTAATTAATTTCATTTTAAAAGGGTGAAATGAACTTAGGAAAGGGGTCCCAACCCTATTCCTTAGTTCACTTATTGAACAATGATTAATAAACTTAATTAACTAATTTATTATTGTTCATGGGATTAATTAAATTAATTAACTTAAAAGAGTAGTTAAGGTTTAATTAGCTAATTTTCCTAATCAAGTGAGTAATAAAGTTCAAGAACATCATGGGAGGCAGAGGTCATCCCATTAAATTAACCCACAAAAGATAAGAGAATTGGTCAAGTAATTAAGAGTTAAGTTAATTAATTTTGTAATTAAACCTTAATTCAAAATTAGTTAAGATAATTTTAAATTAAGTCTCCTTTGAAATAACATCAAAATGAGTATTTATTTGCATTTTTTATTTCTTTATGATTTTTTATGAGTTTTAGAAGTTTTAACCATTAAAAATGATTAATTAAGACTAATTAAAGCCTAATCCTATTGGTGCCATGTGGCACGCTGACACGGTGCACTTTCTACATGGCACCATGGGAATGTCTACTCAAAACTTATCCAACTTAGTACTTATGTGACAGGGGAGGATGCATTTTCTCATCTGTCATCTAATCTAAGATTGGTTGGCTACGATTAACTCCACAACTTAATAGGATTAAATCGAATCGATCTAGCAAATCTAATCAAGACCGACCATTTTGGTCATGTAAAAAGGACGGTGCGTGATCTAACATCACATGAGTTAGGGAGAATGGAGTTCATCGACCATTTCACTTGATCCGAAGCTCTCGAATTCCAAAGGATCCACACATTCATGACATCGATCAAAGAGGATCCAATGGTCAAGATCACTCAACATGCAAGTTTTAAAAAAGCACCCATTTTATCTAAGGATCATTTTGGAAGCATACCAGCTCAAGACTTGGCTCAATGACAGGAAGCTTCATCTAGTTGAGATGAAGCCCTATTGAGCAACAATTGGATCAATTTCTCATTTTTCGCTTAAAAAGCCACAAACTGATGATTTGGAGATCGACTTTGATCAAGGTCCCACCTCTAGTGCTCAGGAAGCTTGGGAGAGGATTTGTTATTCCTCGACAAGCCCTAGGGAAGGTGCATGCAAAGTTAATTAGAGTTTAATTGAGAAATGAGGAAGTTAGGTTAGAAATGGGAGTGTCCTATTTCAGGATGAACGAGAATGGCATTTTTTTTGATTGAGGAATGAGCTTGGGAGCATAAGGAATGGCTCTAGGGACTCTTGCTAGGCTCTAAGAAATGATTTATTATGTTTGAGTGGAAATGAGGGGTATATACCCCTTTATCTTGATCAAATGGTGGGATTAGTTTGGCTTCTAATGGTCGTCCATCTCACAAAGTGGGTAACAAGGAGGAAGTGAGTTCTTGGTTAGTTGAAGGTGTGGAGGTGTGCAAGAATCATGGGCCTATGGGTTTCAAATGCTCTAATGGGAGGGTTAGGTGATTTCACCTCCCATGGGTCATGAAACCCAACAACCTGGGTCCTTGGGCCCCTAGGTAGATAATTGGGAGAGTACCAAGTTAAGGAATGGAAATGACCACTTACATGAGTGATTTTTCTCATATGATGTCCTCTACTCAAGGGTAGAATGATCATTTGGCATTGGATTTGATTTGGGCATATTTGAAATGATCCAAAAGTGGGTTAGCCCAAATTTCAAGTCAATTGGAGTTGATTTGGTGTTTGGCTCAATTTGATTCATTTAGAAGCCAAGCATATGATTATTTACGATGTTTTGGTTCAATTAGTTTGGTTTAATTTATCTTAGATTTAATTTTGGCTCATTTGAATTCAATTGGGTCAAATGGGTTGGACCAATTTGACCAAATTGCCAAATTATCAATGGTTGGGTTTGGGTTTAGTTCAGAAGATGATTGTAGGCTTTATTTCAATTAATTTGTATTTGGTTTTGATTTAGGCCAACTTGACACTTTAGGTCAATTTGGGCTAAGTAGGTCAGTTGGATTCAATTGAGTCCAATCATGGCTTTGGTCAAGTTCAACAATCAATTTGGAATGAACTTGAGCAATTGGTTACAATCAATTTGGTTTATATTTTATTTTGACCCAATTTAGTCTTTTAGGTCAATTTGGGTCAATTTGGGTTAAGAGGGCCAATTGGGTTTGGTTTGACTCAATTGAAGGTCAAATCATGTTCAAATATTGATTTTGATTTGGTTTGGATGATTGGTTTCAAAGGATTTGGCTTAGGTTGCAATTTAGCTAGTTTGGTTCATATGGGTTAAGGGGTTGACTTGGTCAAATGACCAAGCTGACTTGGCTTGACCTAATTGGAAATTGATCAACCTAGGGTGATCCAATCATAATGATGGATGACTTGGTTCATCCAATTGGGTAGGATTACAATTAGAGTAAAATAGGTCAAATTGCCCACTTTGGGTCAAGTGGACTAATTGGATTTAATTGGCTTAATTTTTGGTTGAGTTTGATTTAGTTGAGTTTATGATTTGGGATTGATATATAATTCAATTCAATTGGGTTCAAATTGGGTTTATTTGAACATTTCAAGTCAAAAGGGTTAAGTTGGTTTGATTTGTCATTATGATTGAAGGTATGATTGATTCATGAGAAAATCAATTGAATTTGGGTTTTGGAATGAAGGAATTTGGCTAAGTCCATGGAGGTCATGTGGTTTGGATTTTGATTTGGTTTGATTTAATTTTTGTTGATTTAAATGTATATTTCATTTAAATTTGTGAAGATGATTGAAAATATGGTTGATTTATGAGAAAATCAATTGAGTTTGACTTGATTTGGATTAAGATTTGGCTATGTCCATGGGATAGGTCACATGGCTTATGAAGGGCTTTGATTTATTTTAATTTAGTTTAATTTAGTTTTGATCATTTGAATGTTGATTTGATTTATATTTAGAAGATGATTGAAGATATAAATTGATTATGAAAATTGATTTTGGATTGATTTGGATTAAGATTTGGCAAAGTCCGGTATAGCATATGGCCAGAAAGGTTTCAAGTTTGAATTTCATCATGGGCTTCAATCATTTGGTTTTGAAATTTGGGTTTGGATTTGGATTTTAATTTGATGTTTGAATTGAACTTGAGGTTTGGTTTTAGAAGGTGATCATGGGTTGGATTTGGGTTGTAAAGTAGGTTGATTATCCTAATCCCTAAGGCATAACCTAATCCTATGGTTAACCTTTCTAAGTCTTTAGGCTTATGTTAAGTGTTTACCCAATTGCTAGAAGTGTCTTACGACTAGAGAAGTCTTAGTATTTAGAAGACTCTCTACTTAGTGGTGATCTCCCAGATGAATAAATCATGAACTAAGGGGATACTAGCATTCATTGTTGGGAGATGTACTACGATGGTGCGGCTTCCTCTCAAAGAGGAGAAGAACCAAAATCTACTATTCTAGAAAAGACACGGTTAGGAATAATTCTCTAAACTCTGGACTGTGATGTGATAAGATTCTCATATCATTTGTCTAATCCTTGCACCAACAATGAAGCTAAATATGAGGCTCTGATTACCGATCTCAAGTTAGTCATTACTCTAAACATCCAGAACATCAACATCTTTGAGGATTCTCAGCTAGTTATCAACCAAATTTTTGGGTCCTATAAGGTTATAAAGCCCAAGCTCCACCACTACCACAAGTACACTATGGAGTTGTTGGCCCAAATCCTAGAGGTTAACATTTATAAGATTCCTAGAAGAGAGAATGTCATAGCGTATGCTTTAGCCAAGCTTGCCAAGGAGTTGGCATTTTTGAAGGATGTGTCCATATCAATAAAGGTCCAAAATAGATAAGTCTTATCCCTTATTGATACTGAACTTATCAAAAAGTACTCTCTTGAAGGGGAGGTTGCCATTCCCAAGAAGGATGAGGAGTTAGATTGGAGGCAACCATTCATGGATTACCTAAATAAAGGCAAACTACCTCAAGAGAAGTCCCAAGCCCATCAGATTAAGCAGAGAGAACTTTCCTATTCTCTTATGGATGGTGTCTTATGCTGGTGGATGTTTGATCATATGTGGTTACATTATTTAGACAGGAATGAAGCCCATAAGATCATGATTGAGGTACACTAAGGATTATGTTGAGCCAATCAATCCAATCTGAAGATGAAAGCCAAGATCAAGAGACTAGGATACTACTGGCCATCGATGATCAAAGATTGCATGGATATGGCTAGTGATGCCACCAATGTCAATACATGGTGTGATCCTACACCAACCACCCAACATTATACATCCTACATTGGCTTCATGGCCATTCG
This sequence comes from Cymbidium sinense, assembly GCA_021442155.1. Taxonomy (NCBI): domain Eukaryota; kingdom Viridiplantae; phylum Streptophyta; class Magnoliopsida; order Asparagales; family Orchidaceae; genus Cymbidium; species Cymbidium sinense. The sequence continues at coordinate 12,304 of JAKCPB010002038.1, read as the reverse complement.
AGTGTTGAGGTACCAAAGGTCCAATTGATCCTCTTTTCCAAGGGTCATCGTCATCTTAGCTTATACTCTTACTTTTCAAATGGGTGAAGGTGATTCCACTAGAGAGGTCACAACTTAGCATGTGTTTTACTTTCTAGAAACCATATCATATATAGGTTGAGTGCTCACAAATTATATCTAATAATTGCATTCAAGAGCACTGAGATCAACAACTTTGCTCGGAGACACAGAATATATTGAAAATAATCTACCATCAACTACCCAAGGGAAAAGGGCTTAACAGAAGCCTTCAACAAAACTCTCATTCAAATACTGAAGAAGACACTTGACAATAACAAGTGATAGTGGTATGAGCAATTAGTTGAAGGTTTATGGGCATACCACACCACATATTGAACTCCAACTCAATCTACGCCTTTCTCTTTAGTGTATGGGTCTGAACTATTCTACCATTAGAAGTCCAACTCCCATCACTAAAGATAGTTATGGGTAGCAAGATCACAACAGAGCAGAACACCAAGTTGTAGTTAGAAGAGCTTGAAGGTTTAGAGGAGAGACGCCTGCGAGCATGCCAAACCTCGAGTTGTACAAATCTAAAATGATTCAAGCTCACAACAAGTTGGTCTTTCCTAGTGCATTTCAAGTAGGAGAGCTTATTATAGTTCTAAGGAGATTGATTATTGTTCATCATAAGATGGGAGGCATGTTTGAACCCACTTGGGAAGGCCATTTTTCCATAGAGAAGGCCTACCAAGGTGGATCTTATCAGCTTATTAATCATAAGTGAGAGAGCCCAATGCTTCCAATCAATGGGCTCTACTTAAAGAAATATTATAAATCTTATTTAAAAATAATTATCATCATTGAAAATTCCATTTTGAATTCAATCTCTTTCATGTTGAAAGTATTCTTGTTTCCGAATTTGCCTCGATGTGTTTAGGGTAAGTGTAAGGAACCCGAGTGGCATTCTATCCTTCGTCGACACAACACAAACACAAACTACACACAAACACATAAAATAAACACATATCTTTTGTCTTGGGCACCTCTGAGTTGAGATAACGCCCTCAGCGACACTCACTCAAGAGCTACCTAGGCTACATTGTACCATGGTGAAGATTGCTTTGGGATGTAAATGCTCTTCTTTACATACTATTATGCCTTTATTAGTTTAGGCAGCATGGATACATCTGTTGGCTTCTTTAAGAGGAAAGGTTTGCTATGCTTTCTTCTTGGATTAATATCATTCTGCCATAGTCCCAAGTGAGCTTATCCTTCTAGTTAAAGGTAGTCTTGAGGATACTTAGTAGTTAGGTGGATATATGTCATAGATCGGTTGACAATTGTTCACTTGGAAAATTTGTAGCTACACACTTTCTTTCTAGATTGTTGCACAAATGGGTACCTTTTTGGTTATCTTTGAGATGCACCACTAAATACACACCAGGATGGTTGGTTGGTTCTTGCACTTTATCTCATGATGTAAATCTGTACACTTTCTCTTGAGTTAGCCAGTTATAGCTTTCTTTCCAAGGCTGATCACCACAATAGTCATAGGAAATATTTAGATCACATCTTTGAAGCGATTTAAACACTAGTTATTATTGGATTGAATTCATTAAGTAACCACCATGTTGAGAATTCATCTAGGATGTGATTCTCAGTAAATTTGAGATAGGTTAAGGTTACATCTTCTTAGTGTGTGTTCCTTTGCATCCATGTGAAGATATAAACAAAATATTTATTCACTTGTGGATTAGGAGACAGATGTACCTTTTTGCTTAGAATCCATCTTTAGGAAGTATGACAAAACTCCCATATTGACTTTTGGTTGATATATGTCTTGAGGCATTCCTTTCATTTCCCCAAGGTGTTGATTTGTTGTGATCTAATAGGTCCTAGTGGTGTTCCATTTAGAAGATGTAAGTTTTACTTCTTCTAGAGCCATTACACAAAAGGAAATTTGGGTTCTAGCTATACCACATAGTAGACTATCCTTTATAAATTTGAGATAGGACAAGTCTATAGCCCTTGGTGGGTCCATCACCAACATGGTCCATAAATTAAATCTTCATTTGATTGAGCTCACATCATAGATATATACCCTCTTAAATCAAACTAAACCAAACAAACCATATCAAATCACTAGAATTTAAGACAAAATTAATCGACTATTTGAGTTGACATAAGTCTAGTTATTCACAGTAGTCACCAGGGGTTGATTTATTTGTTCATCCTAGGTCACCAGTGGTTATTCCTCTTTAGAAGATGTAAGCGCTATGCCCTTCCACCATTGCACCAAGGCAACCCATTAGTTATGCTCTACCTTGTGGTAGATTGTCCATTTTATTTATAAACTGGGTAGGGTGATATAGCCCCTTCTTAGTGGGTTAATCGCTCCCATAGGATCCATACATTCCTAGGGTTAAATTAAGCCCATGATTTTCCCATGGAGCCATTATGTAAATAAGTTAAGCAAATAAATCAAATTCAAACCAACCTCCTAGTGGAGCCAAATTAAACCAACTCCTAGTAGAATGTATATTAAAAAAATCACACTATTCTAGTTTACATCCCAACAAATTGAAATCAAACTTAAATGATCCCAGAATGTATATGTGTTAAATAAAACAAATTAAAATTATAATCTTATTCCTCATGGATTATATATTCTTATCAGTCTTCTTTCCACAAAGATAATCAAATAATTCAAACCTTATCTTTTGATTTTCTTCTTCATGCCTTGACATAGGCCCACTGCATGTGTGATCCCCTAGATCTCCCTCATGTCCTTGACATGGAATTCTCATCAAATCTTATTTCTTTTCTTATGCATACCTTTAATACTTCAAAAGCTTTTATGTATTGTTCAAATTACATCATCTTTTAGTATATTTTATGATTTGTTATGTGCTCACTTTTACAATATCATACTAAACATATTATAATTAAGAATTAACTATATTATATTATATATATGATTATATTATAATTTTTATAATATAATATATTGTCTCATTACACCTCATTAGAATCTTAAAGGAAATAAAAAAATTTCTCAAAATATGAATAATGTTCATTTTGGATGTAAATTATTATTTTTCTATTAAAATGTACAAAAAAGCATAATTTTGGTGTTGCTTTATGGTGTGTTAATGAATTTGGAAATTCTTCCATGTCAACCTTCAAATTAACATTTTTTTGTGAGTTTGACCCAATGTATTATAACATAAAAGTAAAATTACTAAAAATGTCAATATCATTTAGTACACACATTCATATATATGTAAAGTTATATTGTTATGTACATATATATTTTAATATGCTTTCATATAATATATTAACTTATATACACATTAAAATGAATCACTTTAAGCAAAAAAAATTTATAAAATTTGGTTGAAAAATGAACATTAATTTTGGATGCAAAATTCCATTCTTTGATTAAATGACACATAGCACACTATGATGTTCCTAAAGCTTACCTTAAAGGCCATCATCTCATTTATAAATTATTTTTTTTTATATGAATTGTATATCAAACTTCTACATCATCTATAACAAACTAAAATATGTTAAATAATAAGTAGTAATACAATAGTATGCCATAATGCATGATGCTACACTATGTTATGGCATCCATATTATAATACACTATAACATATTATATTATATATATTACATATCACATCACAATGGATTACTTTAGATAAAAAAATTCTAAATAAAACTATATATTTTAGTATTATTATTTTTAAATTAAAAATAATATATTATGATGCCATGCTACTATTATGAATTTGGTCAAATTTAACATTTTAAAGTCTAAATCAACATTTTTTATAAATAATGCTAGTTAATGCTTTTATACATAATTATAAAACATTAAAATGACAATATATTATGATATATATGATGTTTACTATGCTACAATATATAATATTTATTTAGAACATAAAATCTTACATTTTTACTTAAGTGGCATAACACCTTTGGTACTACAACCAATTCCCATTTCAAATTTAACAAATTTCATCATCTTTTTTTAAATCAATATTTTTTATGATTTATATTAATATAGACTATAGGGCACATACCATAAAAATATTTCAAAACATCTTATAACATCCAAAAACACATCATTATGTGCTCAAATATATGATCTACATTATACTATAATACATGGTATTATAATATGATTTAAGGTTAGGGTTTAGGGTATTGTAATCTTTAATAGTCAAGGGAAATTCTCTTGAAGACATTTTCTTTAGCTATAATAACTATGTTAGGAGTAGGTCATTCTTTAGATCTACTCCTAATGACATCTTTATTCAAGGTTTTGGGTTTAGGGTTTGGGGTTGGGGTTTATGGCTTAGGGTTTAAGGTTAGTTTAGGGTTTAGGGTTTAACATTTAGGGTTTAGGGTTTACAGTTTAGTGTTTAGGGTTGTAGGTTTTACAGTTTTGGGTTTATGGTTTTTTTTAGGGTTAAGGTCAGGGTTTAGGGTTTAGGTTTTAAGGTTTAGGGGTTTTAGGGTGTAGGGTTTATGGTTTAATTTAGGGTCAGGGTTTAGGTTTTAGTGTTTAGGGTTTAGGGTTTTTTAGGATATAGGGTTTAGGGTTTTGGGTTTGGTTTTAGTTTAGGTTTAAGTTTTAGTTTAGGGTTTAGGGTTTAGGTTTTAATAGAGAACAAATTCATTTCTTCTTTTGATTTCATCAAAAGTAGCACCCAAGTTTTCTAAAACACAGTGATGACATAGATAAAAATGAGCATAGAGCAAATCAAAAACTCTAGATAAGTAGAACCATCTCTACTATAAAGACATAGTTCCATAAGCAGCAGATCGGATTGACCATTCTTCATTTTCTCTAGTTCCCATCAAAACCACCACCTTTCAGTAGTGGGATCCCATCTTCTCTCTCCACCACCATTTAACCTCCATCTCCTCGCACTCCATAAACACCCTTCTGATCATCCATATTAGCACCTCCATATCCCCACCACCTATAATAACCACCCTCTGCCTTTTCTCCAGTTAAATCTAGATTAGCTGGTTGATGGTGATGTTCACACCATCAAGGTTATTTTAAGGTTTAGGGTTTAGGTTAGTTAGGGTTAGTTTAGGGTTTAGGGTTTAGCATTTAGGGTTTGGGTTAGGTTTAGGGTTGTAGGTTTTAGGTTTAGGGTTTAGGTTTAGATTAGGGTTTAGGGTTTTAGGGTTTAGTTTAGGTTTTAGGGTTTTAGGGTTTAGGTTTAGGTTTAGGTTTAGGGTTGTAGGTTTAGGGTTTTAGGGTTTAGGGTTTAAGGTTTAGGATTTAGGTTTTAGGGTATTTAAATTAAAGTTAGGTTTATTTTGTTTATTTTTATTTATTTTAGTTTATTTTATTTTTTATTTTTATTTAGGTTTTTTTATTTTTATTTTGTTTAGTTTATTTATTTTAGGTTTATTTATTTTAGTTTAAGTTTCTTATTTTAGTTTATTTTTTAGGTTAAAATTTTTTTTAGTTGAGTTTTATTTTTATTTTATTTTGAAGGTTTAGGTTTAGGTTTAGTTTTTTATTTTATTTTGAAGGTGTAGGTTTTAGGTTATTATTTTAGGTTTATTTTTAGGATTTTTAGTTTAGATTTAGGTTTATTTTAGTTTATTTTATTTTATTTAGTTTAGGTTTAGGTTTTTATTAGTTTATTTTAGGTTTAGGTTTAGGTTTTATTTATTTTAGTTTAGTTTATTTTAGTTTAGGTTTTTCATTATTTTATTTTTATTTTAAGTTTAGGATTTTTTTAAGATTAGGGTTTAGGTTTTATTTTTTATTTATTTTTAGGTTTTATTTTTAGGTTTACTTTTTATTTTTTATTTTATTTTATTTTAAGTTTATTTTATTTTTATTTTACATTTAGTAATTATTTTATTTAAGTTTTTTTATTATTTGGTTTATTTTATTTTTTTAGTTTAATTTAGGTTTTCTTTATTTTATTTATTTAGTTTATTTATTTTTTTATTTTATTTTATTTTTTAGGTTTAGGTTTAGGTTTTTTTAGGTTTTATTTTATTTTATTTATGTTTAGGTTTTTTTTACTTATTTTATTTTTAAGTTTATTTAGTTTAGGGTTTAAGGTTTTAGTTTTAGGTTTACATTTTAGGGTTTAGGGTTTAGGGTTATTAGGGTTTAGGGTTTGGGTTTAGGGTTTAGGGTTTAGGGTTTAGTGTTTAGGCTTTAGGGTTTAGGGTTTTTAAGGTTTAGGGTTTAGGGTTTAGGGTTTATTTAGTTTAGGGTTTAGGGTTTTATTTAAGTTTAGTGTTTAGGTTTAGGGTTTGGTTTAGGGTTTAGGTTTTATGGTTTAAGGTTTAGAGTTTTTTTTAGGGTTTAGGTTTAGGATTTATTAGTTTTGGGTTTAGTGTTTAGTTTTTTTAAAAAAATTAAGTAAATAGATAATTAGGTTTATTTAGTTTATTTTATTTATTTTATTTTATTTTATTTTTTATTTTATTTAGGTTTTCTTTTATTTTTTTTAGTTTAGGTTTATTTATTTTTAGTTTAGGTTTTATTTTATTTTATTTTTTATGTTTAGGTTTAGGTTTAAGTTTATTTTTAGTTTAGTTTTATTTTTATTTTATTTTTTTAGGTTTAGGTTTTATTTTTTATTTTTAGGTATAGGTTTAGGTTTTTATTTTATTTTATTTAGGTTTAGGTTTTAGGTTTTTATTTTAGGATTATTTTTATATTTTATTTTTTTAGTTTAAGTTTAGGTTTATTTTTAGTTTATTTTATTTTATTTATGGTTTTGGTTTAGGTTTTGATTTAGTTTATTTTTGGTTTAGGTTTAGGTTTCATTTATTTTAGTTTTGGTTTTGGTTTATTTTTTTTTTACCATAGGTTAAGGTCTTTTTTTAAGGGTTTAAGTGTTTTTATTTATTTTACATTTTATTTTTAGGTTTAGTTTTTTGGTTTAGGTTTTTATTTAGTTTTTATTTTATTTAGGTTTATTTTCTTTTTATTTTAGGTTTAGTTTTTTTATTTAGTTTATTTTTAGTTTAGTTTAGGTTTTATTTATTTTATTTTAGTTTAAATTTTATTTTTATTTTTTTATTTTTAGGTTTAGGTTTAGGTTTAGGTTAGGTTTAGGTTTTAGTTTAGGTTTTATTTTATTTACTTTTTATTTTATTTTTGGTTTAGGTTTATTTTTATTTTAATTTTAGGTTTTATTTAGTTTAGGTTTTGGTTTTTAGTTTAAGGTTTAGGGTTTTGTGTTTAGGGTTTTGGTTTTGGGTTTAGTTTGGTGTTTAGGTTTAGTGTTTAGGTTTAG
>JAKCPB010002037.1:0-83480 GCA_021442155.1 Cymbidium sinense | reverse complement strand
AAATGATGAATTTCATTAAATTTCAAATCAATTTACGCTACTACGTTAAGCAATTAACTGATTAGCCTTAATCGAAAGTTCCCTCTCACTGATTGGGGAGGGGTAATTAACTATAGGTGCTTGTGCCTATAGAAAACCTGGAATCATATTTAAAGTCCTCACCAAAGGAGGGTGAAATCTCTAGGTAGTGTCTTATTTATCCACTACAAACAATCATCTGCCTTTTGAAAATTTTGTTCATTAAATCTATACTTTCGTCTCCATCAAGAGGCCGGGTGCGAACTTTCAGAGTCCACATGATAATGTCAACTTGATAAATTTCATGAACTGAGGCGCGTTTGGGCTCATCAGGCCTTTAAACTCCAATATTCACCTAAACATATCGACGACTCACCTTCTCCATCGATTGTCTGTCAAATAGCACAAAATATATTTTTTTTGATCAATTTTTAACATTCTGCATGCGTTGGCAAAGTACAATTTACAATTAGAGGTCATTTCAATTAAATTATAATTATCAAGGCTTTTTTTGGCCGATTTAGCACCATGTCCATAATTTATTAATTTTTGTGCTTGAATTGACATATGGAATGTATGTGGAGGTCAACAAATCACCTTTCAAATTATATTACTTTTTAAATACATCTTTGAATCTATTCATTTCAATTAGCTTGAAAAGTTTTCCAGCTGATGCACCATTCAACTTAAAAAAAATATTAATGCACAATACAACCTACATATTTTGACTATCAATTATTTAAATAAAATTAAGCATTACATTGATAAAAATGAAATATAATAGAATGAATTCTTAAGATACATTCATGTACACCACCTTATATTAATAAAAGATTCTTCTTAGGAGATAAGATGCGTGTCCCCTAATTAACATCATCATTATTCCCTATGCTATACATTTTATCACATAACTCATCTATGTTTGGAGCATCTAGTAAGAATTTCTTAAAATTTTCATGCATTCAAGTTCATAATATCTATCAAAATTGTACATTACTCACTATGAGATTGAATAGTTGTAACCAACTTATTCAACACTCTCAAAAGATCCATAAATCATTGTTTTCATTCTTAACAATTGTAAATGCTAAAAGGAATAAGCTATTACTTCTATATTGATTGTTGAAAGAAGCGTTCCCCTAAATGTTTTAAGTTGAAAGGTCTTGTCCTTACAAAATGTCCAAACATTCATATGCATGGCTTGAATGCTAAACATATAGTGAAATCATTGCTAGCCAACTATTTTAATTCAATATAAAACTTGATTTCCTCACATATAATATCCCATGCTTTATTGTATGATACTAATATATTAAACTAGACTCCATCTATCCTATGATCTTTTCAAGCTTTATATCTAAATGCCAATTAATTATAGTTATGATATATTGACAAATGAATTTTGAGATACAATTATGATGGTTAGTATTCAAAATAGGGTGAAGGCAGTGAGGGCTACCCATATTAGATATTCTCCAAGCACCAACAATTTTTTGAATTTTAGAAACATGTAGAAGCAATTAATAAAGTTGTATTTGGTCATTATGCATCACATACTCAGCTATTAACCTCCTCTTATTCAAAGTATTTTTTTAGGAATTCCATTTTGTTTGTTATAGACCAACTAATGATCACACATTAAAGATTAGCTTTTGAAGAAAAATTATGTCCATTTCAAGACCGGTTGGAATTACTCTATTATTAATCAATCTAAATTTTTTTCGATGATCACATGAATCAATTCTATCACATTCTTGTGCTAATTTGATTACATGCATGAAAATGTTATTTAATATCATAGCGTTGTTTAAAAGCATGCTGCAAATTAGTTGAGGTCCATTATTGATTATAATTTGTCTCATCAACATGCATGTCAAATTCTTCATCTTCGTTGAATTCATGCTAAAACCATTATCCATTAAATCATAACAACTAGTGATGTCCTCACCAATATCTAGGTGATGAGATATTGTTAGTCTAGTATTAAGTATCATTGAGATGAATTGATAGTTCATATTATTGATCAAATGTTTATGTGTTGTCGAGATAGTATATGATCTCATGTTTCATTGTTTATTTGTAGTAAAGATGTTGTCATTGAATTGTGGGATTACTTGAATCATGATAGTGGCTATCATCTAGTCATTGACAAAATGATTTCACACATCTCATCATCATGAGGGTTGCTATAGTACCACCACTAATGGAGAAATGACAAATACAACCTATTATTTGGATGGAACTGTCAAAATTTTAAGCTTGCACATTTCTACATTTAAGCCTTTCCATGTTTATTGTTATCAAAAAACCTGAATGGGATGATGCTTTCCCCCAACATAAGTAGGATTCATATAACTAAATATCCATAATTCTAACACCTAAAGTTAGATATTTACTTATATAACACTATCATATGCTTAAAAAGGTGCATTTCACTTTTAAAAAGTGAGTGATAGCATTATTTTGATGTGATATTGAAGATTGGAATGTTATATATGTAAAATTGAAGTTTAGATATTGGATATATAATATATAAGAATTATGTGGTATGTATTAGCTTCACCATCATTTACAACCATAAGGTATATATTTGGTATGAATGTTAAGATATATATATATATATATATATATAATATATATATATATATATATATATATATATATATATATATATATTTAAGAATAATGAGGACAATAAAACTTTTTAAGTTTCTTAAGAATATGCAAAGTTGTTTAATAGTTTCATTTTTATTTATGCAATTTACTCATGCAAGTATAGGCAATCCTTCTTAGAGCATAGAGATGAATAGGGTTTGGAATTAAGCAAGTGTTAGGTTCTTTTCAAATGAACCCTACATCTTACTAACCCCTATTCAAAATATATAACATAAGAAAAAAAAAAACACTAAACATGACTTTATAATCCATCACATGCAAGCTAATAATTAAGATATGAATAGCACACTTTCAGATTTGATGTTTCACTTATAAGTTTTGAAAATACTTTGAATTTAGTAGTGATAATAGCCACTCATATCTTACTTTAGCCAACAATACACATTTGACATAAAGTAAATATTTTTTATTTTAAAATTTTGAAACATGAACTTATGAATGCATGAATCACATTACATACAACTTAACATTAAAGATCTAAAGCAATGCAATCATGTAAACAAACTCACTTTACTTAAATCCTAAATACATTCTTAAAGAATAAGAAAATTTAGAATAAATCAAAGTAAATTTCAAAATGATTTTTGTTTGGTTTGAAGTTTGATTTAATTTTAAAAGGTGAGATGAGTTTGCTATTCCTAACCCATTCCCACATGTGTTTTGTATTTTAGTTTAATTTTCAGATAATTAATTCCATTTTTAAGCTTTGATTAGGTTAAGGATGAATTAAGTGGCTTAATTAACCCTTATCTACGCCACCTTAGAAAAAATAACTTAGTAATTATGATCCAATGAGATGACATAAAACCCACAAGGTATTTAAATTTGTAATGCACCTAATAATGAAAAGGCCTAATGCAATTTTGCTCACAATTAAAAGTTAATTAAGCAAAGGAGTTTAGCTTAAGTACTTTTAAAACAGCCTTTCATACTTATGAAAGTGGTTTTAATTTCTTTAATTAGACTTGAATTAAACACCTAAGCATCTACCCAAGGTAAATTAATTAAGTTCTAAAATTTATAGAATTTTGAAAATTGTTTAAAGGGGTAATTAATGAATTAACCCTTAATTAAGAAGGGATTAAGGAAAGAAAAGGGGGTTTTAGGAATAGCTTAGGGGGAATACCCCAAAATTATTCTATAAAACTCCTACTCACTGGATCTGACCTTAATCAAACTCAATCAAAGGGTAGACCCACTAATCAAGCCTTAATTACCCTTAATTATATGAAAAGGGTAATTAAGAAATGAAATAGCAATTTCTCCAATTAAGGCCTCAATAAATCTATGGTTGGCATATGATATTTGATGGGCCCCAAAAACTTATATTTGAAGTGGAGTGATAGATTATATGGAGAACTCTCACTGATTAGGTAATTTGCTAAAACATGTAAGAATATTGGACATAGCCTCAAATTGAATATTTGAAAACATGATATAAAATACTAAGTGATAGCCCTACACATAAGCTTGAACTTTTGGGCTGAAAATAAGTTGATCACTTATTTATAAGATCAAAGTTGGGTTCTCTTTCATCCACATTCTCTGATAAATTCATTTGTGACAATTTTTCTGTATTACAATTTATATATAAACTCTATAATTAGTTTCTTTAGATGTGCATAGAGTCTCTATGTGACATCTCAAATATAAGGAGGGTGGTTAAAAAAAAGAGTGATCGTTGGAGATAAATTCAGATAAAGAGCAACTTTTGGCAAGTTTCTAAGAGAAAAGAAGATATAAATTAATCAAATATGTATCAAAAGTAGAAAAAAATGATATTGACTATGTAAGTAGAGTTTGTTCATAATATGCAAGAGATGAAATCTTCATGGGAATAATTAAGCATGATGAAAACACCTATGATAAGTGATTTTCTAGGAAATAAGACAAAAAAATAAGAATGCTAAGTTTAGGCTAGTATGAGACAAGATAAGCCAACCTGATATTGTAATGCCTTCAATTATACTATACAATGTAGTATCCAATTTGGCCTTGCCCATCTCCCTATACCACAATTTTATCATTTTTAATAACTTAACAGAGGCCACTCATCTATGGAACTAGATTACAAATGTGCTAAACTAGAAAGTGAGCTAAGGAAAGGAAACCTACTTGTTATACTAAAAGAAGTCGTTATGCATTATAATGGCCTAATCTTTATATAATCCAACATCTTTCCTTCCACTTCAAAAGATGAAAGCCATTTATATTCCCCAAATTTGCTTAAAACTTATCAAGAATTGCTCTTTTATCTGAGTGCCCTCTTTAGATTTTGGAAGTCACTTTCTTTCTTCTTTGAATCAATGAAACAAAACATATTATTCTAAAAATAAGACCATCGAAAAGTCAAAAGTGTCTCGATAGAAAAGAAGAAAGATAATATATATCGTTGGCTATTCGCAAAAATTAGCCACAAAGAAGTAACTAAACAAACAATAAACAAAATAACAATTGATGCTCTCAGGGGGAAAAGAGCATGCTATGTCATAATGCCAACGAAGTACTGAGATTTCAATGCTCTTTAAAAATTTCAAAAAGTATGCTACTAGTCTCTATCCTAATTTATTAAGGACTTGAGCTCAATCATGATATCTAGAATTTGGGGTTAGGCATAAATATGCATAAGCACTCAACTCCCTCAAAATAAAATAAGTTTATTATTTTAACAGGAGCAGCCGATGGAAGTGGCCGAGCTCTTAAATAAATGAATAATTATAGCACTTGTCTCTTCGTGACAAAGCGTAGTTCTTCATCATCTGAGCAAAATAAAAAATAAAAAAAGGGTTGAACAGATGTCAAAGAAGAACATGTAAAGACAAATGTTGAAATAAGAGAAATCTAATCCAACTAATGAAATGTCAGGCCAAAATCATCAAGTGCTTTTAGATCTCGATCCCTGCGAGCGGAAGGAAACATTGCCAGTGATTCAAAACCAAATTAAAGCAATCAACATCTACAGAAAGATAAAAAAAAACAAAGAAGAATCTAGTAATACTTTGTTGATACAAGAATAGCCGGAAGAAGAAGAGCTACTAAAATGTTGAGCAATACCTAAATCTAGCCTCGCAGCGAGTCAGATAATGGTAACGCTCTTGTGGAGAAAGAAAGGCAGAACGAGGTGAAGAAGATGTTAGACACATTCAATTTTAAATTATTAAATATTTTCAAAATATATATATAGCCCTATCTAAGTATCCTGCCAAATATGAGTGAAGCCATGTAAATTAGTAACATCCCCATTATTTTAGGATCACATTGATCAATGGATTAGACCCAATCTCACAACCTCAATACTAGATCTTTGACAATTAAAATTAACATTGATCTATGTGTTCTATTTTAGATCTACTCAAACAAATACATTTAAATTCTAAGATTAACCTCTAAAATTCAAGTTTGTAAACTTTCTCTCTATAAATGATTAGTAAGAACATCCATAATTAAAACAAAAGATATGAGCTTAAAATTAATCTTTGATGTTGATATGACCATAAAATTCCTCTAGTGAAAGCGAATCTTGATCGAAAGCGGTGATGAAGTAAGCATTGATCGTCACTTAAAATATCATGGAAACTTTGAGACATCAGTTAGATTCTTAAAAAGCTCTCAAATATAGAGTGTTTATAGTCAAATCGAGCGTCTCGACGAGCCGGTTCCAACAAGCCCAAGATATCATAATTCCGACATCATTTGAGCATTCAAATACACAAAATACATCATATGATCAACGGGATCATTTTGAGCCATCCATGAAATTACAAGTTTTTATATTCTGAGGCACTCCCAATAAATCTTTATTCATATGAGGGGAGGTAAATGAAGGAGAAGGAGCCAGAGAGAGGAGCAAAGATCGCCTCGTCAGCATTTATGGTATCTCCTCGGCCGCCGCCATCAACCGCCGCCGCCATACCGGTCATTGAGTTGTTCATTAATCCGCAACTATCGTCTCGTCAACATCGTCGTCATATTCGTCATTAACGTGCGTCACAACATCGTTGTTTGTCGTCATTCCATATTTCTCATTTGTCATAATCCGTGCGGAAGATCTTGTACTCAAACAGTACATGTGGAAGCTTTTGGGTTAGGCATGGTTTTCCCTCTTTGGTTTTACGTAAAAATTGAGTTTATTGTTTTTTCTTTCTTTAAATACTATTATTGTCTGGACTCAAAAGTAAAACTTCTTGCGGTTTTACATAGATGTAATTCAAATGAAATAAAAAAAATATTTAGTTAATCTTCCTCATGTTTAAACACCAATAACAATTTCAATATATATATATATATATATATATCCTTAATGACTTGAACACAGAGGCGGAATTAATTCATTATTTTAGAGTGGGCAAAATTTTAAATAATTAAATAATATAATAAATAAATAATAATAATACTTAAAATTAATATATATATATATATATATATATATATATATATATATATATATATATAATTAGTAAAATAATATTACTAAATTTATAAAAAATATATATGAATAAGATTATTAAACTTATGAATTTTTAATTTAATTAATTAAATAGTCATTCAAGAGTAATGAGTTAAATTGATTTATTTGGAGAAGGATTAATTATATAAAATGCAAATTAAGGATGCGCAAAATATAAAAAAAAATATTTTTTTAACAAGAAAAAAAGAATTTGAGGGCCCTGACCTCAAGGCAGGTCCGCCTCTGATTGTTGGAGAAGTTAATAAGGGAAGAGGTAAAGCTATCTTAAGCAATAGTAACAAATAAAAAAATAAATAAAGAAAATAATTTTAAATTTATGAGGAATGAAGCAAGCCTTAGATTGCAAATATGACTCTAGATTCATCTTAAATAATAAATTGATTGTTTTCTATGACATTATGAAATTTTAAGTGATATAATTATAAAATGAATTAGAAAGTTTCTGCTTTGGGACCTTTACATTTCTAATAAATTTCGGATGATGATTTAATTAAATAAATGATGAGGTGATCATTTTTAAAGGAGAAAAATGTGAGAGGAGACGTGTGAAAAATTAATTACGATGAATTTAAAAAATCTTTAATTTATTCTAAAATAAAATATAAAATAAAAATTAATTAAGTATTTATGTATTACACTTATATTAAAGTAAATCTATAAATTTATCAAAATTTTATCAGAATATTTTAACTGTAATTTTTTTTTCTTTTGAAATATTCTATTAATTTTATTAAATATTGTCTTGAAAAATTATTTTTTTATACTAATTTTTAAAAATGTAAGATTTAATAAATCTCTGACATTGTCCTATTTCAAATTAAAGAGAAGATTTTGCCAATTTAAAAAAAAAATGCAAGTTACATTATTCTCTACTTAAAAAAAATTCATAGGACCTTGTATTGTAACTCTAAATTTTCATCATTTTCCATAAAATAAGTAGAAATAATTAAAAAAAATAAAGCCAACAAAATATTAAAATAGCTCTAATAAGAGAGAGAGAGAGAGAGAGAGAGAGAGAAGTGATTGCGAATGGGCTGAGAGATTGAGAAGGGGAAGTCGGAATGCGGGAATGCACGGTAAGCGCTGGGTAGGTCCGCCCCTGTTTGAGCATAAGCAATATTAACTCTTTTTTTTTTCTAGAACTCTCAAAAGCATTTTTCTTGAAGCTAGCAAACTATTTCTCAGCTCATCTAACATCTTTTTAGCCTTTAAAATAATATTAACAAGATTAGTAAGCCAAGATATTCTTCAATCTCCTAAGCATTTACACACTTCAATTAAAATATTATCTTGCCCTAATGCACTTATTTTTCTAAATCTCTTCAACTTTAGTTTTACTAATATAATAATAAAAGTAAAAAATTTTTTGTCATTTAGGTTACTAAGAACTCTTTCTCACAACTTTCACCAAAACTTGTATCAAAATATATCATTTGCCTATGATCATATTCTAAGAAAGCATTTTTTTTATCTTTTTTTTTAATATAAATAACTCGAATTAAATTTTTTCTTCTTCTATCTTTTGCTTGACTTAATTATGTCTCTTTCAATCTATTATGTAAATCACTAAATGCCAAATTCATTGCATTACATATAACTTTTTTTAAATTCTATGAGCAACTTTATATCTTTCTTAATTCTCAAGCTTTTGCATTTAAATAAATTTTTATAATTAATTTTTTATTTTTTATCTTTTTTTGTTCATTTTGACTCCATTAGTAATTTTTTTACTAATAGGAGCTTTTTTACTCTTCAAGTACATTTTGGTAACTTGTTTAATCTCACCTGCCACTTTTTTTATTTTTACATAACATTAACTTTCTCATGAATATCTCAAATACTAAAATCTTATAGCTTTCTTTTCAAAATACTTTTACTAGAATTTTTAAACACCTCCATCTACTATTAAGGCAATATTTTGATTTATTTTTTATCCTCCAACCCTTTTTCGTAAAGTCTAAAACTAATAGTCAATGATGGGTGATTAAACTTTCATTCAGAGTGAACTTACCATCTTTAAAATTTAAACGATCTATTTTTTATTAAAAATAATCTATTTCTATTTTATTAGGTCCATTCATATGAGTGATAATATGCTCACCCATTTTCTTAAATAAGATAATAGAAATTACAAAATCATAAGCTAAAAAAACTCAACATAGTTCTACCTTCTTTATTAATCTTTACAAACTTATAGCTAGTCATCATGAATGATTTTAAAATCTTATATCACTTTACCAATATGTTCATTTAAATTTCAATAATAAATTTTTTAAAGAGGTACTATTTGTATTAATCCTTTTAGGTCATTATATATTTTTTTTCGAGCATACATCCTAACCTATTTGAGAGATAAATACTTATAATATTAATAATCTTAGCATCAATAATAATCTTTAAATCTATAATTTTATATTCTATTCTAATAATTTTTACAACATTATCTTTAAATTTTTATATATAATCACAGCTATAGTATTTCTAATACGACTCAAACTTAAATAACAAAATTTAAAGTCTAAACTATCAATCTCTTTGATCTTCTTCACAACATATTATGTATATAAGATATTTATCTTTCTATAAACCATATATATATATATATATATATATATATATATATATATATATATATATATATATATATATATATATATATATATATATATATATATATACATATATAGCTTGAGTTCAAGCATAACAATTTCTGGCTCATTGGGTTGCAAGCTCACTAGATTAGATATCATAATTTTTTAGTTTTTTATATGAATCAAATCCAATTCATGAGCTTCTTTTCTTCTTCGAGGGACATTGGATGTTTTGATGCTTTTTCTAATGGTAAAGCCATCAATGTCTTCTCAAGCAATCTCCCATTAGGGCTATTGCAGCCACATGTTATAGCAAGCTACTATTGTGACTTCCCACAACACTACTAGTGCCATCATCATATTCTTTTGCAAGCCAAATTCAAATCCATCTCTAGCAAGTTCTCATTCTACTCCACTAGATTTCTATTGTGATTTTTAGCTCAAGTTCATGAGTCGAGCTCAAGCCTATCATCTCTTAGGAAAGCTAATCTCGAGCTTGAGCTTGAGTTTGAGTAGGACATCAAGTAGGTGAGTTGAGCTCTCTCCAAGCTTCTTTCTATCTTTTAGGTGAGCTGATCTCGATCTCATCGTATGAGCTTGACTTATGCTTGAGTTTGGGTCTGAGTTGATCATTAAATAGGTGAGCTGAGCTTAATTTAACCTTAACTAGAGCTTGATTTGACTCATTTGCACTTCTAAGAGGGAGGGTAATATTCATTTAAAAGAAAATTTACTTTATTTTCTCATAATTGAAAAAAAAAGCTATTGATACTTATTTTGGGAGAAATTAATATACCTGAAAGTACAAATTAAATAAAATTATTCTTTTATGTATTTGTTGATTATTTATTGAAATTTAACGCTAATAAAATTGTTTCGATTAAGTTTGAATTCAAACCATTGTTTGGGCTTAGTTCTTACCTTTTTCTTCATATACATTGGTCACACAATGCTTTATTTAGCATGCTCTATTATTTTATTTGATTCATATGTATTTCTTTGAGATGAATTGGAACTTCATTCATCATCCATAATGTAAATTCGTGTTCTATTCCTCCGGAGGAAGGATTTGATCTCTTTCGATCCTATAGCTCTATCGAGCAATGCATCATTGATCTCCCTAATAAAGTATATAGATGGTTGTTGTTGTATATGACTATCATGCCAGAAGAGCCCTTCGGAGTCAACTCTCCCCTCTTTTGGAAGAGGAACTGCCTACTATAGTTGGTGGGGATTTCAACTACATTATTAGTGAAAATGACAAGAAAGGAGATTAAACATTCAGCTACTCTCCAACTGTCCATGAATTTGAGGAATTTATACTAAAGAACGACTTACATGGCCTTGATTTTATGGGCCCAAGTTACAATTGGACTAATAATAAAGAGAGGAGGATTAGAATATAGGTTAAGCTAGATCGTTTCCTCATCAATTCTACAACATATAATGCTCCCATAGATTATGCATCTAACTTGAATTTTTCCGATCATTGCCCCATCCTCCTAAATGTTGTTCACTCTATGTACAAAAGGCGAGATGGATCCAGTTTAAAGACACTTGACTCTCATACCCTTGGAAGCTTGTGTGGAAGTTGGAATAAACAGGTTCTTGGATCCAAAGCTGAAATATTGAATTTGAAATCAGAGCACATTGAAGAACCTCTTTCTGTAAGAATCGACGAAGGAGTTGGAAGACAACTGAAGTTAGCGGCAGAATCAATGAGTTACAATATATTGATTGCTCCCACAGTAGTACTTTGTGGCTGAAGAGGAACTCTAAGGTTAACGAACTAAATTCCACCTTTGCTCGCAATACCTTTGAAATCAAAGAGAAAAAATGTGATGGCTGGAAAATGGTGATACTAACACGAATTTCTTTCATAGTTGCCTGCTAGATGTAGAAGCAACATAATTTATGGAGTTAAACTTTGATGGATAGTTCTCGATGATCGATGCTATTATTTGATTCCTAGAACTCTTCAAGAAATAATGGAGCACCACCGAAATCTCCATGGTGGGATGTCCATCCTTTGCTGAAAACCGCATATTGCAAATGATATTGGTAAACTCTTGGAGGCTAATGTTGGGGAGCAGGAAATTTGGGAGATTATCCGATCTATGGGTGCTAACCGAGCTCCAGGTATCGATGGGTCACCGTATCTTTCTATAAAAACTTTTGGAGAATCATTGGGCAGGATGTTTGTGAAGCTGTGAAGGAGTTCTTCAGCACAGGGGAAATGCCTTCAACATGGAAAGAAAACCTTATTGTGCTTACTCTTAAGACCGTTGGTGCTAATTTCCCTACAAAGTTCTATCCTATCAACTTATGTAAGACCATCCATAAGGTCATTGCCAAGATTCTAGTCCGAGAATCAAAACACGCTCCCAAATCTCATTGCTGAAGAGTAAAAAGCCTTTGTTCCACATCGATACATTTCACAACACTGCTTAATAACTTGGAAGTTCATTAATAAATTTCAGCATTCCACCTCAATGGAAGGGTTTATGGCCATCAAAGTGGATATGGAACAAGCCTATGATCAGATGATTGGAACACTCTAGCCTTGGTTTTGCTGAAGTTCAATAATTGGATTCTCCAATGTGTTACCCTCCCAACATTTTCTCTTCTTCTTAATGAAAGTAGATCATAGTGGATCCAAGCCCAATGTGGGATAAGGGCATTATCTCCATATCTCTTCATTCTATGCTCGAAGCTTCTCTCCATGGCCTTCAAATAATATGGAGAGGATCTAAGAGTGGCTATTGCAAATGGGGGAATACGGATTTCACATCTTCTGTACGCCGATGACATCCTCATTACCTCTAAAGCCTTGGTTGGTCATGTTAAATAGATCACCGACATTAAAATGCAATTGGGCCGGGATAAAGTGAATGCAACCAAATGTGACTGTAGTTGGAAAGCTAACTAAAATGCTCGAATGGCGGGGTTTCACAAGGTCAAAGAGCTTGATTATTTGGGCATCAAACTAGCTATAAGTAGACTAACCAAGAGGGACTTTTCCAATCTGATCCAAAGAGCTCAAAGTAGAATTTTCTCTTTGGGAATCTGATTCCTATCTATGACCGATCAGGCTACACTAATTCCCACCTTTACTTACCAAATCACCCACATTATGGTTCCTAAGAATGTCCTCACAAATTGAATGAATGGGAAGAGGTTTCCTTTGGCATTCCAAGCCCATTAACACACATCCATTATTATATCACACGGAAGGAAATCTACCAACTATTTTGGTTCGGAGGGCTTGGGTTCCATGCTAATTTTGACTAGATTTTAAGTGTGACAATTTTAATTAAATTAGATATTTATTCTAAATAATTTTGACATTCCATATGCAATAGCGTAGTCCATTTTATGATCAGAGGTCATTTGGATCAATTCGGCATCAAATTGGCTCAATTTTAGTTCAAAAATACGCATTATAACGACCACCAATTTGGATAGATAGATTGGTCTCAAATCGAGGGGCGTCTTATTTGATAGATTTTGATGTTTCAAAGCTAACGACATGATCGATTCAGCGAACGGAGACCATTTGGATATCTTCGCAGCCTCGTGACTCTGATATGCGCATAGGCGCGTTGACAGCTCGACCTCTTGATTGGTCGATTGAGCAATATGTATATTCATCAATTTTATATTCGTGATGTTAAAGTCTCATCGATCGAAGGTCATTTCGATTAGTTTCGTGATATCCAATGCATTTCTTTGATTTGTGTGTTGTTCCAAAGTCCGAATTTGTCTGTGAGCTCGACTCAACTTATGTAATAGAGGTCAACATGTTCAATTGAGATAAGGAGGAGGCTTGGGGCGATTCAACTGGATGAAATCAAATGAAGGGAAGGGGCTTGTCATCGATGGGAATGTGGGAGTTATATCATCTTAGGGTTACATGTAAAGAGGTTTTATAAAGATCTTTTTGTTTAATTGTTTAATTAACCGTAATATAGACTTTTATGGTGGTATTATTATATGGAGAATATATGTATCAATTTTAGGTTATTTTGATGTTCCAAACACAACGACGGTGTCCGTTTTGTGATCGAAGGCCGTTTGGTTCAAGCCGGCATCGAATCGGATCAATTTCAATTCAAAATTGCGCATCGTTGCTTCCGATGGCTCGATGTTCATAGACTCATCAGATCAGTAGCCTCATTTGATAGGTTTGTTTCAAAGCTAACAATTGATCACGCATAGATCGTTTGAGCATCATTCCAACCTTTCGACTCCGATATATGCGATGGCGCATCGATGACCCTCCTTCTTGATCGTTCGACCATCAGATTGTGCAAGATGTATACTCTTTTTAATTTTAACGTTCTGAATGCGATGACA
The DNA here is from genome assembly GCA_021442155.1 of Cymbidium sinense. Lineage (NCBI taxonomy): Eukaryota > Viridiplantae > Streptophyta > Magnoliopsida > Asparagales > Orchidaceae > Cymbidium > Cymbidium sinense. The sequence continues at coordinate 69,371 of JAKCPB010002037.1, read as the reverse complement.
AAATTCATTCATCGATCGGAGGTCATTTCAGTGATGTCCATGTATTTCAACTTCAATTTACGTGTTGTTGCATCCGAAGTCCGTCGAATTTGTCTTCTGAGCTCAACTCGATTGATGTAGCATGTATGGAGGTCAACATCACCATGTCATATTCTTGCAAACGAATAGAGACAATAATAGGCTAACATATTTTTTTGAAAGCACATGTATATCCTTTTGTGGTTAGATAGCGATATTGATGCTATCCCTCTAATTTTTTTATAATTTTGGAGGAAGATAGATCATACATTGTAGCTTCTTAGCTTTGTTTCATTTTGAACCTTTCTTGTACTTATTTTATTATCAATGCAAATGCATACTTTCAATATAAAGAGGAAGAATAAGCTAGATAAAATCATAAAAGTCAGAAAAATAAAGTCAAAGCTATTTCAATGTGGTTGCTTAGCGAAACTTTTCATCCATTGACAAGTAAAAATAGATGGCCCAAAAGTTGAGCTAAGTAGATCTATCAAATAATGTTCTTAACATAGCAAAGAAGAATATTTTTATTTTAATCTCTTGTTCTTTTTTATGTAACTTCTACAGATATAAAAAAATTGAAAAACTAAATACACGTATAAATATCTTGGATATATTAAACATGGCAGTTCAATCCATAGCAACCAATCAAAATCAAGAAGATGAATTTGCTACAATCTTGACAAACTCATAGCAAATTCACCTAGGCAAGCTGAGAACTTCACCTAGCAAGTCAGCAACTCTAATTTCACTTAAGGCGACTATTTTATCTAACAAGTCAACTTCATCAAATGATCAAATGGTTTCACTTAACCAAGTAAGGTGCCTTCACCCAACAAGTTGTCAACATTGTCTAGTAAGATGGTAACTTGAGCTAACTAAAAGCACATAAACATATGCAATTTTCAACCAAAGATGAAGATTTGTTCCTTATATATATGACTACATGCATTTTGTAATTGTAATCTCATAATATAAGTTCAGCCTTTTATAGTTTTCATGTAGCACAAAACTCAAGTTATAAATAAGAGTTCAAGGGAGGCTTGACACATGCAAAGTTCATGGTACTTTAAATTCTCTACTTTAAAAGCTTTAATAACTTTTCTCTCTAAATTATACTGAATCTCCTTTTTCTCTCTATTTCTTGTTTTATATCTTGTGATTCTTGCGAGGAGCATTTTGTTGCTATCCATAAACAATTTTAGGTCCAACAAATTTGATATGTGTTTGATTTGCCCTTTATTTTATACTCATCAATACTTAATGTAACATTTATGTCTCCTTATCCCAGTTGCCCTTTATTTTATTCTCATCAATACTTAATATAACATTTGTGTCTCCTTATCCCATAAATGAAGGTATCTTTTATCGAACCATGTGAATTTGATGTATGTTATTTTTTTATGGCTATATATCATATCTTGTGGGAATAATTTGATTCTTTTAATTCTAATGAAACATTGAACATACTTAATATCTACATAGCAGGAAAAAAAAACAAAGGTGGTAACTTGTGATTGATAGGAACAACAACAAAGTTTTTGTAAGAATCCACATTGTAATCTCTAATCACTGCAAGAATTTTGAGTTATTGAATATTCTGCTTAAAGGCATTGATAAGGTTTAATTTGTAGTTTTACTCATATTTACTAAAATTTTAAAACTTGATAATGTGACTATAAGTTTAGCTCATGCTTGTCAATAGCAAATGGGAACTCATAGAGCCACATGATTATGCATGGTGCAGGGTACGCCATTTTAAATATTGTGCAAATCACACACACACACACACACACACACACACACACACACACACACACACACACACACACACACACACACACACACACACACATATATATATATATATATATATATATGTGTATTGTATCTATATACTTACATACATATATACAAATATTTTATTTTTTATTGGCTATTTCTTATTGCTGGATACATCAGGTTCAAAGGTCCACCTGCATTATCTACCACTACTAGAGGACTTGGATACATTCAATAGGGAGTTGTACGAGTCGACTAGGTCCACTAAGGCCAACATGGCTGGCTGCCTACACCTCCTTCAGATATGGTCTTGGGAGCATATTGATGTGGGGAGGTCGACTCTACATGTGCCATATCCTACTGATCTTGACGGCCTCAGCATTGGGTTGAGGTATATTTTATTAACTGCACTTTCAAATTTTTAGCTTATATATGTGTTTAAACTGTATTGTGTGTATAGATGAAAATATGTTGCCAGCCAATGGCGGCGTTGCTATATAGAAATGAGTTGGATGGCTTGCGGCATACTCAGTTGGACTTAGAATAACATTTCGTTCAAATATCTATAATGCATATTCTAATTTAACATAATTTTAATATGTGCGGTGATGTGGGACAAAATGAGCGGATCGCGGCTCACATACATGCTCGGCAAGCTCTGATATATGGTTATCACGAGTCCCTCGATCGGTGGAAGAGGTTGAGTGGCATTTACCAAATCAAGTGTTGCGATTTGGCCTCATTCCCAGTAGATGTAGCCCTTGACCTAGTTTCAAAAGGGTCGATGGTGAGGTAGCGGATGTCGATACCATCGCATTGCACATGGGAAGCGGAGGATTACCTCGAGGCTTAGATAAGGATGTGGACAGGATGACAACTATCGATACATATCGGTTGATCGTGCTTCTGTTCAGCCATCCGTGAGATCCTCACCACTTCTATGCGAGCACTAGTGGAGCGTATTTATGTAAGTGCTAATATAAGTATTCATTTTAATTCAATATGTTACGAGAGGCTAATTTCACATTCTATTTTTTTGTGTAGGCGGAGCACATCTCGACGACTCGGGACATCTTCCGACCCTTGGTGTGGATGAGCACGAGCTACAGCGAGCCGTTGATAGGTACGAGGTGCTATGCAGAGACCTGCATCAGCGTGTACATATCGGGGATACACATTACGGATCGTGTCACATAGAGGGTGTCGCCATGACCAGTGCCATCTACATATGTTGATCTAGGTCCATCATGTATCTTGACTCCTTCTACATATCGACCAACATATGAGTCACAACCACCTATCTTCCGGTTCACGATCGACACAAGATCTTGCATTGAGGTACCATTTTGCATGATCATCCATCCGTTCGACGGTACACAGGAGTTGTATGATTCTACTTGAGCCGAGGAGTTAGATGTTAGGATAGTCTATTTGTGCATGCTACATTTGTTCTTATCTATTTCATTTTATTTCGTATGATCAATTGATGTAAATATTTATGCACTTCTTTGAATGAAAACTTGTAAATAAAAGTTCATTTTGACATTGTTGTGAAACCTCCCATAAGGTTCAATTGAATAAAGAATGGATCCCAAAATAAGGAAGCTTTAGAATAGGCATGGTTTATCAAATGAAAGAAAAGCCTCGATTAAAACCTATACCTATAGCTAACTTTAATTGAGGCATAAGCTAAACTTCTTTGAATTGGGCATAAAGGCATATTGAGGTAAGAGCAAAAGTCATGTTCTTACTTATGTAAAAAAAAAAATATCGAAGTTAGTCACAGACAGTGGCGTGATCTAAGCGTGGTTTCGATCTAATGTATTAGCTACTTCGGTGAATCGACGCTCGCCCACTAGTTGGGCGACTATACTTATATTTAAATTTTATTTTATTAATACTTAATTACGTAATTAATATTCTAATGATACTTAATTTAAAAAAATGACCTATATATATATATATATATATATATATATATATATACTTTTCTTTTCCCAATTATAGAAAAACATTATTTATAGCCTACAATTTATATTACTAGATCATTTTAGTTGAACCAAGCCCATTTTGATTTTTTTCACATTAAATTGATCTTTAAAATAATTGATGTAATTTAGATAATTTAATTTTTAATTCTTACCATAGAATACAATCTCTATAATTCATATATATATATATATATATATATATATATATATATAAACTCTTTCTTTCCCCCAATTATGGAGAAGCCTACAATTTATAGAACTAGATCATTTTAGTTGAACCAAGTCCATTTTGATTTTTTTTCCACATGAAACTAATCTTTAAAAATATAATTGATGCCATTTAGATAATTTTAATTTTATATAATTATTTATATCATAATTTTGTAAATAGATTAAACGACAATAAAATGATGGCAAGTATCCACGACTTAAAATAATTTATTGATAAGTCTCATTAGGTATTTATATAACATCAATTTTTTATTTAAATATATTATTTTTCGCACAAGTAGAATTGGTCCACCTTCACATAAGTCTCTCAGAAAAAAATTAAAAAATAAAAAATAAAAAACAGAAGCAAATCATTTTGAATTATAGTTTATACGACTTCATTCATATTTGGCAGGATACTGTGATAGGTTATATATATATATATATATATATATATATATATATATATATATATATATATATATATATATATAAAATATTAAATAATCTAAACCTGCCAATATGAATGACTTTTAAAATAATTTAGAAAAAAAAAACAACTTAAGCAAGCGTGAGGGCTCAGTGGTAAATATTTGTCTTTAATGATTGAAGCCAGCTCGGCGCTACGCGAGTGTTCTGCCGCAGTCTAAAGGCTCCTTCTCTAACATCTTCTTCACCTCGTTCTGCCTTTCTCTCTCCACAAGAGCGTTACCATTATCTGCGCTCGCGCTTGCGGTAGGCGAGATTTAGGTATTGCTCAACGTTTTTAATAGCTCTTCTTCTTCCCGGCTGTTCTTGTATCACGAACGAAGTATTACTAGATTCTTCTTTGTTTTGTTTTTTTTTTTTTTTCTTTCTGTAGATGTTGAGTGCTTTAATTTGGTTTAGAATCACTGGCAATGTTTCCTTTTCCGTTCGGTCGAGGGATCTGAGAACTAAAACCAGTTACACTTGATGATTTTCGGCATGACGTTTCATTAGTTGGATTATATTTCGCTTATTTCAACATTTGTCTTTTGATGTTTTTCGCTTGTTCGTGCTGACGTGCTGTTCATCCCCCCTTGTTTTCATTTTTTTTTTTTTTTGGGCCTGTATCGATGAACGACTCATGTTTTGTCACTTGCCGAAGAGGCAATGGCTATAATTATTCATTTGTTTGAGCGCTCGGCCACTTCCATTGGCTGCTCGTGTTAAATAATAAACTTATTTTATTTTGAGGGAGTTGAGTGCTTATGCATATTTATGCCTAACCCCAAATTCTAGACGTCATGTCAAGTCCTTAATAAATTAGGATAGAGACTTGTAGCAATCATATATTATTTTGACGGTTGCAACTTTTTGAAATTTTTAAAGGGCATTGAAATTTCAGTACTCCGTTGGCGTTATGACATAACATACTCTTTTTTCCCTTGAGAGCAATTTTAGTTTATTGTTTGTTTAGTTAATGCTTCTTTGTGGCTAATTTTTGCAGTAATAGCATGCCAACGTATATATATTTTCTTTCTTCTTTTCTATCAAGACGCTTATTGACTTTTCTGATGGTCTTATTTTAGAACAATATTTTTAGAATAATATGCTTCATTTCATTGATTCAAAGAAGAAAGAAAGTGACTTCCAAAATTTAAAAAGGGTGCTCCAATAAAAGGGCAATTCTTGACAGGTTTTAAGCAGATTTGGGGAATACAAATGGCTTTCATCTTTTGAAGTGGAAGGAAAGATGTTGGATTATGAAAAGAATAGGCCATTATACTCAATAGTGCGACTTCTTTTAGTATAACAAGTAGATTTCCTTTTCCTTGGATGACTTCATAGTTTCGCATTTGTAATCTAGTATTCCTTAGGCAGTGGCCTCCTGTTATGTTATTAAAAAATGATAAAATTGTGGTATAGGAGATGGGCAAGGCTAACTTGAATACTACATTGCATAGTATAATTGAAGGCGTTACAATATCGGGTTGGCTTATCTCGTCTCATACTAGGCTAAACTTAGCATTCTTATTTTATTGTCTTATTTCCTAGAAAATCACTTATCATCGGTGTTTTCATCATGCTTAATTATTCCCATGAAGATTTCATCATGCTTTTTTTTTCCAATTGATAAGTAAATGGCGAGTTTCAACTATTTAGCCTTTTGCCACACCAACATATTTTTTGTATGCCCAATGTAGAACTAAACATGGTACTCTCATAGTCTCATGTGACTTAATTTGAAAATTCCTCTATTCAAACTATTATTAGCATAAATTTTGATGCAACGAGACTCTTAAATTCTGCCTTCAATCTTATGAATCTTTTGCTTCCATTACTAACCTTTGAGGACTGAGTGTAGGACAACATAAGATATCCATTCAAGGGGATCATCAAGGATGTAAAAGGTAGAGTAGCATGTTACAAACAAGATTGGATGGGGGGTTTCCATTCTGGATTCAGGTTAACAAGTTGCATAATTCATACTTCTAGAAATCTATATATGATTCTCTTTTGATTCTGCAACATTCAACCTATTGTCTATTTATTTCAGGATTTTGGCACCCACAACATACATCTTCTTCGCTTCTGCTCTTCCTGTCATTGCTTTTGGGGAGCAGCTCAGTAAGGATACAGGTGGATGTTTCCTACAGTTAAATTAAGTTTGGAACTAAGAAAGAGCATTCAATTCCTAAGCTGCAAAATGAGAATAGAAGAAGATTAGAGCTTCATTTTTTAAAATAATTATTGTGCAGATGGATTGTTGAGCACAGTGGAAACACTAGCTTCAACAGCTATATGTGGAATTATACACTCCATTATTGGGGGTCAGCCTATGCTAATCGTTGGTGTTGCTGAGCCCACTGTAATTATGTACACATATTTATACAATTTTGCAAGAAGGCATGATTATCTGGGTGCTCACTTGTTTTTGGCTTGGTGTGGATGGTAATACATTCTGAGAGTTCAAACTAGTTATTTTGGGTCTTTTATTTCTTTTACTTCACAATATTTTATCTATTATGCAGGGTTTGCATTTGGACTGCATGTATGCTATTTATTCTTGCTCTGTTGAATGCCTCTGAAATTATCACTAGATTTAAAAGGATTTCAGGTGAACTTTTGGGATGCTGATTACAATTCTTTTCATTCAAGAAGCAATCAAGGTGGTTTGCCAAACTCTTCTTAGTACTTCAGATAGAAGAGCTAAGTTTATGCTCGCAACTGTTTCAAGTAAAATTTTAGCTCTGAAATGGTTATATACTGCAGGGATTAATCAGCGAGTTTAATGTACCTAAAGGTGAAGACTCTGGGCTACCATTGTACAAGTTTGAATGGTTATATGTAAACGATTTACTGGGTATAATTTTGCATTTGGTCTTCTGTATACTTCTTTGAAAAGCAGAAGAGCTAGGGCATGGTGTTACGGTACTGGTTTGTAAAACCTCTTGTCATATTTAGTACTTCCGAAAAGTTTTTTTTGTTTTTTCATAGGTTAACTTGAGGTGTGTTTTCAGGTTGGTTAAGAAGCTTCATTGCTGACTATGGAGTACCGTTGATGGTAGTTGAATGGACTGGAATGTCATAATGCTGTTCCAAGTAAAATGGCTTCTGGAGTTCCGAGAAGGCTTTTCAGTCCACTTCCATGGGAGCAAATCGTTGCACCATTGGACTGTTGCAAAGGTATACAAGCATAGTCTACAGACAAAAACAATCTGCCCTTATCTATCTATACGAAGAAAAAATATTTTCAATTTTATTTTCAAATTTCGATATCTGGTTTGACTTGTTCTGCATTTCTATCATCATGCTACTCATAATATATCATTTGTTGTTCTATTGTCTAACTTTTTTTAAATCCTGATAATCTCATTTAATTTGTCTTGGCCCACTTGTTACGCTATGTACACCTCAGGTCAGAAATAAGGTACATCTTGGCAATATGGGAGATGAAGGAATTGATCTCAACTATTAAAACAAATTTCAAAAGTCAAGACCTATTTAAACATGTTTATCCTTACAATTGAAAATTCATATTTATAAACAGTAAGTATAATAAAGGAAAATAAATATTATCTTATTACATTAACAAAGTTCATAATAATTGTACAACAAAGAAGTAAAAGCAACAATCAATTGAAAAATTGGTAGAAACAATTACATAAGCAAGGGCTAACTAAATCCATGAAAAATGCAAGTAGAACTATAACTTAAAATTTAAAATATAGAATAAAGTATTGTTGCTAAAAAATTGCTTTTGTCGTAATGGTCTACTAAGTAATCTAGTTGTCTTTGTTATGAGAAAAGTTTTACAATAAATGAATTTGATGACTCAAATTCAATGAATAACTCCCATTAATTTAAAAAATAAATGACAAGATATTGGGGTATATAATTTGAACAATAAAATAAGCATGATTTACTATATAATAATAAATAATAATTATCATCATATCATTGAGTTAAAGAAAAGTTGTATTGAATAAATAAATGTGTCACATGTTCTAAGATGGTTTCTAGTTTGGTAACTTTTTATGATGATTGTATGATAATAAATAATACGTTTCTATGTCGATGTATCATCTCAAATATAATCATACATCTCTAAAGATGATTTATTGGTTAGTTAAGTTATTATTCCACTATATATCTATATGTATACTGATAAGTGATTTTATCAAGATGTCTTATAATTAAGAAGTAAACACTAACTCATGAAATTCCAGTGATTTTCAAAAAAGTCATCACTCATAGGTATGTTGGCTTGGCTAGCTAATATTCAAAAGGATTCTACCAATCTATATATTTATTCAAGCATTGATGCATATTTTGTACATTATAATTAAATTCTCAATATATATTTTATTATTAATATAATGGGTGATAGTACTATAAAAAAATATAATTTCCACGAAAGGTTCTATCATATTCAAATGAGGCAATATGCATAAAAATGAATCTTGCTATTATAATCATATAGGTATTTAGGAATTTATCTAACAATAAATCAAGATAAGTTATCTACATCAACATCTTATAATATTTCTATTATGAATAATAGATAAGATCTAGTAAAACATGTATATCAATAGGAGTATAACAAATAGCTTACAAAATATCAAAGAAAACTATTACAAGTATCAATGATGATGCCCTAACAAAGAGGTCTATATTTATCCTTTAATAAATAAATGTTACTTACTTCAAAATGAACATCATGAAACTCCAACTTTAATTGAGATTCAATTAAATTACATTGGATAAAAATCAATTCTATTTCACTCAATCCTATACTCATGCTACTTACTCTAATTGTATCTCCATGATAAACAATACCATAACCTACTTTTCTCCTTCATTATCCTCTAGCTTAGAACTAATATCTAGATGATAATGAAATTTTCAAACTAAAAATATGTTATCTTTCATATCTAGCATGGTGTCATAAAAAAATTTATAAGAGGGGCAAAAAGAGCATTACAATACTAAAATTTGATGAATATTTTCAACAATCACATCAATATTTCTCTCATAATGAATAATTGAATTAAACTAATTCATATATCCTTGATATATGTACCCTTTTGCATGCAAAATAAATACTTATTTTCCTTTTAATAGAGGTTGTTGAAAATGCTTGGAGTGTATACAAAGGCTCCAACGTGAGCCTTAAATCATTTGTGGTACATTCCTCTAAGACCTCTCAGCTAAGGACAATTGGATTTTTTTTGTTCATCCGTAATTTTTCATCCACGCTCATTATTGTTAGTATCATTGAATGCTGTATGATTGCCTTCATAAGACCTTACTAGAGAAAAATGACACATCTTGGTTCTCCAACAAACAAAATTCTTCAACCCATCAAATTTCTTAATCACAAACTTCATAGGCATTAAAATTAGAAATGTACTCTAATACCAATTTATTGGAACATGAGCATCAAATTCTCAAAGTGAAAGTGTCACCAAAATCATATGCAATATATCCACCAATAAATAAAAAAGAGATTGAGAAGAAACAATCACAAATTTATCGAGATTTATATGGTTTAGTGACAATTAAGTCTACATCCATAAGAGATGAGAGAGGAATTAGTCCCAATATTGATTATAATCTTGTCAACTACTAAATGCTATGAGTGAAATGGAGAATTATGTGTTGCATGAATTGCCTATCCTAATGATGTGGGGAACATGACAAATAATCATTATGATACAACATAATATCCCTTAGGTAATGATTCTAATAGAAGTGACGCATTGCATCTCCACATGGATGAACCAATTGACAATAGTTATTTGGTGTGGCGAGAACTAAAGGTGTAATCTCAGGAACTTGGAAGGAAAGTTTGGTTAAGACAAAAAAGTAGGGTGCCAAAAGTGTTTGAGTTGTTCTTGTCAGCAAATCTTAAGAAAGTTGGTCGGCTTAGGAAGAGTGGAAATTAGTGGCAATGTTGTTATATCGAGCTTTCTTCTTTTCATCCGATCAATTGAGAAATTTAGAGTTGCTTAGATTTTTGTGAAGTTGAACATAATCATGGGAGTTACATGGATCTCCTTGGAGCACTTATTTAGATCCGACTGGCCCATGGGAGTAGATTAGTCAAACTTCTGATTCACACTTGATCATGCCACATAGTAACTCAATATGCATTCCATAAATCAAAACATGTGAACATGGCAAAATCGATGGATTACGGATATGACACTACGTGAATCGGAGTCAAAATGCATCAATTATAGCCAAAACTAATCGAAATAACCTCTAATCATTAAATGGGCAACACTGTTGCATCCTGAATATTGAAATTACCTAGAATAAACACCAATCTTAGCTTGGGTTGTCGTGCAAGAAATTTTGTGGAAATAACACATATTTTGAGATAATGACATGCTAATCAAGGTAATTGTCATGAGTCAACTAACACTTGTCTGTCAACCACCCTATCCCATGTGTAGCTGCCCATTTCAACTAATGATAGGTTGTTATGTAACTTATCACACTTCCATGCCTAGCCACCCTTGTTAACCAATAATGGGTTGCCACGTGGCTTACCCCATCTGATTGTCATCCCTCACACTCTATCTCCCACCTATTTATAACAGGCTTCAATCAAATCCTAGACCCCTTTCTTGCCTCCAAGCTCTGCCCAGAACTCTCCAGCTTTCTTTCTTTTTTGTCTCACCCTCTCCTGTCCTCGACTTTGCTAGAGCATATTCTCCACTCGCTAGACCCTACTCTCCACTCGTCAGATCCTACACTCCACTTGTCAGACTCTACTCTGCACTAGTCACTTGTCAAACCCTACTTTGCACTCGCTAAAGTATACTTACCTAACTCTATTCTCTACTTGTCAGAGTATACTCGCCACTCACCATACCACTTTGCTCGTCGGATCTGCTCTCCACTCAACAGAGTATACTTGCCACTCACCGAACTCTATTCTCCACTTGTGAAACTTTACTCTCCATTTAGCTTACCCGAGCTTGCCTCACTCCATACCTGGTAGAAACCCTCTCAACTTTCAACCCCACTTCTTAACAATAATAACACCTCCAAATAGACCTTATCCCCTCTCAATCCAAACAACCATCTCTCTCTCCCCTCATCGAGATTTGTGTCATACCACCTCGATATGTATAACAAGTATAAAGTGTGCAACTCAAAACCCCTCAAACTCCGATTACAATGCATTTGGCACAACGAGCGAAACTTATGCATATTTTTTTTTTAAGCGTGTGAAGGAAACTGTTATCGACACTCGCGATGTAGCAAGTAAGCCTTGTGCCGCAGCTTTTCTTATAGCGGTGAGAGACAATTATAGATACTTTATGGCGTCTTTTAGCATTGTAAAAATTTTTTTAGCAATTTCGGTTGTGATATCTTACAACACAGACCATTCATGCCTTTCTTGGCATATTGGACTAGCCAAGACTCTCGATGCAACCCCCTATGCGGGATCAACATCAGGAGATTGCCAAAATTTTGCCATAATCCAGACCTAAATAAGATGTGAACTAAGCTAAATGAAAGATTTACTAGGCTTAAAGCTAATTTGAACTGAATTCATCAAACTTAAACCGAACCCAAAATAGATATAAAAATACATTAAATAAAAATTTGAGGCCAAGACATAAATTGCAAAAAAAAAAAAAAAAAATCAAAATATTGGTGAACTTATAAGAAGTCTGAAAGAACTTGAAAGACTTTCTCCCAAACTATAAACATAGTCTCCTAGGCTAAAAGTCTTAGAATACTCAAGAAAACTAAATGGATTTGGAAAAAAAATGAACTGAGACATCCCCTCTGCTTATAGCCAAAGAAAGATACTTTATGGGGCCTACTGAATTATATTTAAAATGTGTAAAACTAAAATCATCACTCTTAGGTTTATTTAATGCTTATGTAGACAATTTTTATGCCCAAATAAAGCCGAAAATTTTGAAGGATCATCTAATTAGAAATCTAAGATTGAATCTAGTTAAAAAAAAGTATAAGTTCATTTCAATTCTTTATCGCTATCAAATTCTTAACATATTATACAAGTGAGAGGTGTTAATAAAACATTTTAATGCAACCTTGCATTCAAGTTCATCACATCAAAATGTATGCAAGCTATCAAAGTTTTAAATGAAATATCAAATAAGTATTGAAATATTGGTCTCTCAAATATTCAGAATCAAGACATTGAGATATATGTAAATAACTTAAAAGGATGATATTTGTATACATTATGAAACAAAATTAAGATTTAAATGTAATGTGTCAAAGAGCATGCAATCAAGTCTAAAACAAACCTGCATAGGCCCGACACAGTGTTAAATGTTTAAACTTAGTGTCCGAGGATACTATGTGAGTTAATATAAGATAAATTTGAATAGCGTATGTGTGCCGGAGTATGTTAAATGCTTAACCACATAATCCAAGACTGTTGGGTAGGTTAAGTCCAAAATAAATCTAAATTCATTCTTGTTTTAAGAATTACACATTCCATTTGAACAATTAATAAACATCTATTTATAAAGCCACATCTAAATTTATTGGTCATGTGTATTCTTGATCAGGTCGTTTTATCTATATGATGAAATAGTAAATTCTACTTAACCATTATGATCCTCCTTCTTATAAAGACAAGTTGATATTGGTTGCAAGTTAATTACAAGATCACTATAGATAAAATTTGAATTATACATTTGTATTTGACTACCAAAAGCTTTAATAAAAAAAATTACATATTCAGAATATAAAGTCCCAATATCAAATATGAAAATATGATTACAAGTTCTAACCCTATACTCGAATCTCTACTAACAAGGCAAGTAGAATTGATAAGATCTAACTCAATGATGACTATGTTGAATAGAAATTTTAAATCAAAGATATTACCATAAATCAATAAATGTAACATAAATCAAATATCAATATTAAATATAAATTACTAAACCATAATTTATCTTCAATCCCTTTCATCGAATGTGATAATTTAGAAAACTCTAACTCACAAAGGAGCCACTGTCAAATCAAGTATACAACTATGTTTACTCTCAAATAATCTTTTGTTAGTAAGGACGTGACCCATATCCTTTGTCTACGTGGCTTGACCTGTAGGTTTTAGATATAATACGGTTAGACTAGAGTCCTCTGAACGGGTGGTTTGCCGCCAAATGACACTATTATATTATGATCATGATAGTAGCTCATATACTCCTCAATGGCTCTGTCCCTTGAGTTGTGAACCATATGGTGCACTTGATAGGGTAAAAAGTCTTCTATTAGCTAAGGTTAACTTAAAATTATCTCTTTAAACAAGCATCACCCCAAGTCTACAAGGTTTTCTTGGATGACGTAACTCATGGCTGTTAACAATGATCCTTTGGTTAGGTTGAGTGGACTATCTCTTTGACTATATAGGCAAGGAACCACTCCAGTCCTAGATGATGGAACCATAAGATATTGATCCGGCACATCATCATTCCCTAACCATCGCCTTTAAGTTAATGATGATGAATTTCATAAACTTTTATACTCTATTTGTTGTTGCCATACGCTAAGCAATTGGCGATCTAATAACTAGCCTTAATCAAAAATTCTCTCTCATCATTTGGGAGGAGTAATTAACTATAGGGTGCTTGCGCCTATAAGAAACTTGGAACCATATCTAAAGACCTTATAAAATGAGGGCGAAATCTTTAGATAGTATCTTATCTATTTAATTTGCTTTCTAAAAATTTATCTGACTAATATAGACTTTTTTATTGAGAGGTCGGACATGAATTTTTGGATCCCACAAAATGATCTTGATAAATGAAGCACAACAAATGAGTGTTACACTCTTGAATCTCTCTTAACCATGGTTGAAGGTATCAATGACTTATGGGAACCACAAACTGTAGTAATTCTATCCTAATTGAACTATGGGTGGTAATACAACTTTTTTTTGCTTATCCAATTCTATAAGGTAAGACTTTATTATGATGTATGCGAGATTCAAAATCAAGATATTGACAACAATTTTCAAGGCCCTTACTAATCGGACAAATTGGCACCCACAAGGTGCTAATACCTCTTGTTTGATATTGTGAATTGTATGGGACCAAACTTCAATCAAATATACTAATGATCAAATCTATTTTCAAATCAAAACCTTAAGCTTATAGGCAAGAGTCATTCACCTGGTATTTACATAACAATATATTTTCAACTATTCAATTTAGGACTAAACTCGATACTCTTATGTGCCTTAGTCCCCACCTTATTGGGATTTTCTGTTTCAAGCCAACAAAAACTTTTTTTTTCTTTTTCTTTTGAACAGAAAATGATGTGTCCACCCAATAAAAGTTATTTCTTTGACTATGTAGTTATAAAACAGCCAACCTTCTGAAGTTTCTTAGGTAATTTGGAGCTGTACATGTAGAAAAGATTTAAGTTTTCTTAAAATTCAGTTAATATAATTTTAAAATAATCATTTAATGTCATTTCAATAAATATTTTTTTGGAGCTGATTTTACCGGATCAGCTTAATCCTGTTTGCTTAAAATGACTGCAGGACTTGTTCTCAGTTCCCCGCTTTACATCGTTGGTGCCCTTGTTCCTGCTCCAATGATCACAGGCCTTTTTTTTTTGATCATAGTGTGGCTTCTCAACTGGCACAACAGAAAGAATACAATCTTAAAAACCCCTCCGCCTACCATTATGATATTCTTATCCTCGGATTTTCCTTTTTGAATATCGTTATTTTTTCTTTTCAAAATAATGAATTAGATTTACTATAATTGGGTTGACTAAGAATTAATATTTTTAGGTTTTGATCTGTGGATTGCTTGGTATCCCTCCTTCTAATGGAGTTCTCCCACAGCCCCCTATGCACACGAAGAGCCTAGCTGTTCTGAAGAGGCGGGTGAGATAAACCATTGAAGCGTAGGCTGCTAGTTTCACTAGATGCAATGTTTGATGAAGTTCCTGAAATTATGTAATGCAATGTTTGCAGTTGATCCGTAAGAAGTTGGTTCAAAGTGCAAGGGAAAGCATAAGGCAGCGAGCCACCAATTTGGAGATCTATGGCAGAATGCATGAGGTTTTCTTAGAAATGGACGAAGGACAGACTGTAGGTTCTTTATTCTTTACTATATATAAACATATTTTTGATCCTCACCCATATAAAGATTTTCTAAACAATTTTACATGAAACAAAGCTGCTCCCTGTTAATAGATCAATTGTGTGAGCTAAGCTGCCCTAGCAATAGTTCTGTTTTTCATGTTGTTTTCAGCAACTATGCACTCCATAGGAATATATATATATTGCTTTTTGTTTGTGCTTTCATCTTGAATGAGATTTTCTTAAATTTAAATTCTTGTTCCTTTAATCAAAGTGGATTATAATATATAGCTAACAGTCCATTTGAGATGGTTATAATTGTCTACAAAATTAGTTATGAAATTATTATTGATATTATACATTTTTTTCCTTCAAACCCAATCAAACAACAAATTTTATAGCTATCATATTCTAATAGATCTAACTGTGTCCCACAAACTACGAAAAGAAAAAAATAGTGCAGTCAAATATAGTTGTGCCAATCTGCAAAACAAAGGCGTGAAAAAAATTATCCCAAAGATATCCTAAGATCATCATATTAGTGAGTAAACCAAAGAAGACTGCAGTTGTGTTAGATGTATTGATGTTCAAATACTTTTAACCCAAAACCTAATGCTATCATGTGTCTTAACAATATAAAAAAATCACACAAATGTATAAATAAAGAGAATATAAAAAAATATTACTCCCTAAATACAAATAGACCCACTAAAATCATAAAAGAAAAGTCCCAAATATCTGAAGTCAAAAATATGAGAAAATCATATAAAAGAGATAATAATAAAAGATAAAATAAATTAAAAATCTCTACCATATGGTCCTCAAAGACAGCTCCACAACTTGTTCGTTTACTTGTTATGCATAAGATAGCCAAGAAGTTTGCACTCGGATCAAAACACTGCTTTTCTGACTTTTCCCATTTATTAATACATGAACCCACTAGCACAATGCAGTCTCTCATTATAACCTTACACTGAAACTGATCTCTTGCAGGAAAACTCAATAGCAGAAGATCTGAAAGACTAAAAGGATGCAGTTTTGGGAAATAAAACAGGTGAAGAAACATCAGAAGTTCAATTTGATCCTGAGAAACATATAGATGCTCACTTGCCTGTTCGAGTCAATGAGCAGAGGTTAACCAACCTTCTTCAGTCAATTCTGGTTGGTTCCTGTCTCGGAGCTATGCCCATTATCAAGAAGATACCGACATCAGTTTTGTGGGGTTATTTTGCTTACAAGGCCATAGACAGCCTTCCTGGGAATCAATTTTGGGAAAGACTGCTACTTTTGTTCATCGCTCCAAATCGGCGTTACAAGTAAATAAATGTTCAACCCAACAGATGATTTTATTACAGTTAATCTTTTCTTTTCCTTTAATGTTTGTTTTAAAATGAATGCCTATGATTTCCACCTTTACTTATTGGTCAATCTGTCACGAGCGGCTGAAAATTAAATCTAGGTGAGTGGACTCATATTTAACAGTCAGGGATAAATGTTAGGTGCTTTTTTTAATCTTGGCTATCAGCACAAATGCACAATTAAAGTGACTTCCATTATATTTAATTGCTGGAAATATAATTATATTAATCGTATTTTGCTTATAAAACTGAGTAAAACGTTACCGCAGAAATGGAAACTATACAAAATAGATGACTCTACCTAAGTAAGCCATTCAGTTGCAGCATACTATTTAAAACGTACTTCGGTTTCAGTAGCGATTGGTACGAGCAAATTTTACTGCTTTGATTAGTGGTTTAGCCTTTTCTCAGCTAGCATGCTCCTCCAGTTGAATATGGCTCAGAATACAACCCCTCTTATGAAAAGAAACTATCAGTAATGTGTTCAGGCTGTTGGTTTTCTGTTTGTCCTTGCTTGAAAGTTGCTATTCATTAGGTTTTGAATTTTTTTCTGACCTTGTTATATTGTTTTGGGAGTGTTTTGGAGGGCGTTCATGCATCCTTTGTGGAGTCTGTACCCTTCAAGCAAATTGTTGCTTTCACAGTTTTCCAGCTTTTGTATCTTTTGCTATGCTTTGGTGTCACATGGATACCTATAGCTGGGATTCTCTTCCCTTTGTTGTTTTTCATTCTGATTGGAATCAGGCAACATGTCTTCCCTAAATTTTTTCTTCCAAATTACTTAAGGGAACTTGATGCTGCTGAATATGAAGAAATCACTGGAGCCCCTAAGCGGGAATGTAGCTTCTCATTTGAGGTGAATAATAATAGCCTAGAGCTTGTCAATTGCCCCCCCCCCCCACACACACACACGGCATTAAACACTTGAGAAAATAGTTTTATCTCATCTTAATAGTCTCTTTTGGAAACATCTTATGAAAATATCTGAAAGATGTTGAACAATATGCAGGAATCTGATGCTTAAAAATGTAGTGACAGTAGTGATGAGGATTTATGTGATGCTGAAATATTGGATGAGCTTACCACCAGCAGAGGAGAGCTTAAGCAAAGAACTATATGCTTGAAGCAAGAGAGAATCTTTCAGGTGAGGAACCACAGATTTCATGTAGTAATTATGCTCATATTTATTCTTGATGGTTGATTTGGTTACTACATGCAAATCATGTAGGGGAGTGACTAATTATGTCCAGTAGTACATTTGCTTAATGGAAGTTGGTTTATTTATCAGTCTTTTTATTTGTTGCAGGTCTATCCTGAGGGTGGTCACCAGGGAGAGGAAATCCAAATATAAAGATAATTAAGGAAACAGTACATTAATACATGAGTAGAGAAGGATGGGAGCTTAAAAGCCGTCCATCATATGGGTTTTAGTTAAACGAAAATAAATGAAAAGTCAAGATGTAGTTTTGAAGCCCTCACTGGCACCCTAATTTTATTGTAGACGGATTTTAGGTTGAAATTTGAGTGTAGAAGAGTGGTTGTAATGATATAATGTATTAGTTTCAGCTTGACATTCTTTAGCAAGCAAGTTTTATTGTAACAATTTCTTGTGGTTTTATCATCAATAAAAAAACTAAATTGTATCTTTTACCTGCATTTTCTTTGCTTTTTTTTTATTTGCTTCCTGTAGTAAGATAGGGGTAGTAAGCTAGGGTATCATTGGATACTTGGAAGAGGAAGCTCTCTTATTTTTGCATGTGCACTGCAAGATCACTCATTTGGTTTATTCCTAAATCTTCCAACAATTTTGGCCTCTTTATCAAAATTTGTTTTATGTCAACAGCATCGTCTTAGGTTCTTTTTAAAACTGAGAGTCATGGGTGTCAAAATTCTACTCTTCAAGAAGAGTCGGCATAAGCTTAAATACCGTCTCATCCATCATTTGCCTAGCATATATTTCCATGGACCGGCGTCTTTCAAGTTACTAATTAACCATATTTGTTATGTATTTCATTGGTTCTCACTAATGACTTTGGCCACCACATTCGTGGCCTTCTCTGATCTCTTTTTGATCATATCCTCCCTTTTTTTTTCTTTTGTAATTTCTATCCCAATTCATCTTAATCTTATCCCTAGGCAATAAGCCTTATTGTTGGTTCGTGCACTCCATCATTGGCTTATTATCCCCACCATCTTCGCCTCTATTGTAGTTATGCCTCTTATGCCTTTGATTGAACAACTTTGTTGCTTTTTTGTTCATTTCTTAATGGATATTTTCGTTAACACTCTTTATTGATATACTCTTCTTGAAAGTTTTTGATTGGTGTTGTTCTACATATATCATATATTAATATATCATACCTTTTATCTAATCTTCATTAATACCCTTTATTAATACTCTCTATTGTGCCCTCATCAATATCATTTGATCGATGTGTGGTTCCTTATGTTTATACTATTCAATTACACCCTCCATTGGCAGTTAGATACTCCCCATTTATATGTCCATCAATGCCCTCCATTGTATTCTTCATGAAGACCTCAAGCATCATTCTCTATTCATAATATGGATCTACACGATCCATCCCATTCATAGTATATGCATGTCACTATTCATCCTCAATTATAGAATCACATATATGTCTTATATAACATGAATCTTCTTATCATATCATTGACTCTCTTCATTTGATATATGTTAGTCTATCTTATATAACTCCGACAAGTATTTATCACACTACTTATAGGCCACTTGTAACCCATGCAATCAACCTTCAATTAATTCACTAATATTTTGTGGGCACAAAATGCCATCGACCTCTCGATAATTTTTTGAATTTGAATATTGAAGAGAGTGATTTGAAGTGTAATTTCGAAGAGATGGAATAGTAGATAAGACACTACCTAGAGATTTAGCCCTCATTTTTTGAGGGACTTTAGATCTAGTTCGGGTTTCCTAAGCAAGCACCTATAGTTAATTACCCTCTCAATAAGTGAGAGAGAACTTTCGATTAAGGCTAGTCATTAGATCGCTGAATGCGTAGCATATAGTAGCAACATGTAGAGTTTTAGAATTTAAGATATGAAATTCATCATTTTAGCTTAAACCGGATGGTTGGGAGAATGATGACGTGCCCGATCTAGATCCCATGGTTCCGTCATTCGGGGGTAGGTCCTACCTACTTATGAGGAGGTAGTGACTAACTTGTGAAAAGATCCTCATCAATAATATATGAGTTATATCGTCCAAAAAATCCTTGTAGACTTGGGGTGGTGTTTGTCTAAGGAGACAATCTTAAGTCTATCTTAACTGACAGAGGGTTGTTTGCCCTATCAAGTATACCCTATGATTCACAAATCAAAGGGCAGAGCCATTGGCGAGCATATGGGCTACGGTCGTGATCATAATATAATGGAGTTGGATTGTCCAAACCACCGTCGGAGGACGGGTCAAACCGCTTCATTTGTGAGCATTGGCGCCACGCGCAGAGGACACGCCACGCCCTTACTAGTGAGATTGATTGAGAGTGAACATATCAGAACACTTGATTTGACATTGGCTCCTTTATGAGCTAAAGTTTTCTTAATTTGTCACCCAAACTAGCGGAAGGTGACGATTAAGTTTTGATTTAAGCCTTTAGTGATTGAATTCCATTTAAGATTGCTACTTAATTTGATTTGAAAAATTGATTAACTCGGACCCAACCATAAGACTAAGGAAAACAACCCATGCAACATCCTCAAATACTTGAATTTAAGCGTTTAGCAAAGAAAGTGTGCGTGTAATTAAGACATAATGTAGTTTTTATTTCTAAGTTATGAGATCGATTTCAGATTGCTACTTAATTTAATTTGAAAAAAATTTGATTAATTTGAATATGTTTAAGAGTTTAGATCTTATCAACTCTTCTTAGCTGCTAACAGAGGATTAGATCTATTGTCACCTGAAAGAATCAATTTTTCAGATATTTTACTGATTTGAAACTCTTATTATAGGATTTTAGGTTTTGTTAACCTGGACTCAGTCCTAAGACTAAACCGGAAAGCAACCTGCGGCAAGATCATCGCACTTGAATTTAAACATTCAAAGATAGTATGCCCAGTGTATAATAATTGGTAATGTTTAATGAGATTGATTTTATATTATTATTATTTTTCCAATTTAATTTGCCCATGCAGGTGTATAATAATTTTAGGTAATTTTATGTTTGAATTATGAGATTGATTTTATATTATTATTATTTTTTCCAATTTAATTTGTGCAGCCTTTTTAGACATTAAAATTCACACTTGAAATCGCTATGTCCCAGCATATGTAGTAATCTATAGCTAAGATAATTTCATCTAATTAATGAAATTATTGATCTTGAAAATCATAATTAGGATGAAATTCTTTAAATTTTGATTAAAGAAGGCCCTATGATTTTTGTAGATTTTGATTTAGTATCACCTTCTATCTGCTTGTACAAAAAGTTGCAGATCCGGTGGCGAAGAAGACGTTGTAAATTGATCTAATATCTTATTATATTTTTTAGATTAATATTTAATATATTCCAATTTATCTGCAGTTTTGGACATTAAAATTTACACTTGAAATTTATTATGTCGCAAAAAAATTTATAGCTTAGCTAATTTCATCTAATTAATGAAATCATTGATTTTGAAAATCATAATTAAAATTAAATTCCTTAATTTTGATCAAAGCCCTATGATTTCTGATTTAGATTTTGATTTAGTATCTGCGCTTGTATAAAAGAGTTGCAGATCAGGGATGTGATTTAGATTGTAGTTTAACACATTACTTGCACTTAGCTTACTTGTTGAGTTTTTATAATTCTCCCAACTTGATTATGTTCAATTTAAATCACTTTTGATAAGTTATGCCGATTTCAGTGTGTATTGCTTTAGCCCTACTTATGCTTATTAACTAACATAGTAATCACCTCCATATTCGTATAAGTGTTATTAAACCCAATTTAGATTCATCCTTAGACTTTAAGTTTATTGCAAATTTGTTATGAGTTTAGTATTAATCCCCCATGAAATTCCAATTAAAGCTTGTTTAATTTTGAGGCATTTGCAAAAAAAAAAGAGAACTCACTTTATCGCTTTAATTTAAGCTATAGAGAATTACAATTAAAGTTTATTAGTTTAATATTAATCTCCCCTAATTTCACTTAGATTTTAAATGAATGTTCTATTATTTCCAAAATTTTCTTTAAAGACTCCCCCCCTTTTTTTTGTTTGACGCTTTTAATTTAAAATTAGTTGTAGGTTTTCTTACTTAGCATTCTTAATTTAGTTTATTTCACTCTCTCATTTTTCCTAAGTTAAAAGATTTGATGCTTTTGGCGTCTCTGGCGTCTTCGTGTAGAGGGTCAGATCAGGATGTTTTTATTTACTTCCTCTTAAAGTGAAGTGATGTTTTGACAGAGTGCTTTTTTATCTCAGACCCTCTTGAGCACAATGAGGTCTCCAAACCTGAAAGAATACATATAATGCAATACATATTCATCCCCCCTTTTTTTCTAAGTCTAGAAATTAGATAAAATTTTAGATTGCCAGGGAGTGACATCTAACAGTTTTGGCTTACCAAGACGCTCTTGAGCTGCGTCTTCTGACATCACAACCTATTTTTCATCTCGTTACGTTCTGTTGAGCACAACGAGGTCTTCAAACCTGCAAAGAAACACAAGTGTGTGTATATATATATATGATTCACGATCTGTAAATGCACATTCGGTTCTTAGCGAGGGTAATTTAAGGATTTCTAAATTATTTTTTAAATTGATTAAACTATTTTAATGTGGATTTCATGCCGGTAAATGCACATAGTTAATATATATATTAACTATATATATATATATATATATATATATATATATATATATATATATATATATATATATATATATATATATATATATATATATATATATATATATATATATATATATATATATATATATATATATTCATGACAACATGACAATCCGTTCGATGATAATTTGGTTGGTCGACGTCAAATTGAGTCCATTTCAGCTCAAAAATACATGTCGTCGCTTTTGACATCTCGATTTTCGTGCACACTCATCTGAATTGAGTGCGAACAGTCTTATTTGATAGATTTCGACATTTCAAAGCCAATGGACTATCAGTTTTGCGAACGAAGGTCATTTGATCATCGTCAATACTTCTTGACTCCGATATGCGTATCGACAAATTGATTGCTCGAGCGTTTAATCGATTGATCGTTAGATTTTTCAATATCTATATTCTGATCAATTTCAACGTTTTGAATGCAACGTCGAAGTCCGTTCACCGACTGGAGATCGTTTCAAACATTTTCAGAAACGTCCAGTGCATTTCAGCCTCGATTTGCACACTATCACTTCAATTATTAGACATTTGCGCAGAATCATCCAAATTGACTGTGGATAGTCTCATTTGATAGATTTTGATGTTTCAAAGCCAATGACATGATCAATTTTGCGAACAGAGGTCGTTTGACTTACGTTGGTGTCTCCTGACTTTGATTTGCATGCAAGCATATTGACTACTCGAACACTTAATATTAAGTTGCATATTTATATCGACCAATTTTGATGTCAATGCAACAAGTCCGCTTTATCAATCGGAGGTTGTTTCGATTATTTTTAGTGATGTCCAGTGCATTTCAGCATCGATTTACGTGCTGCCACATCTGATTATTCAACATTTGCACAAACCCATCTGAATTGAATGTGACCAATCTCATTTGATAGTTTTGGATGTTTTGAAGTTAACGATTGATCAATTTCATGAACGGGAGCCATTTGACTTGCGTCGGTGCCTCCTGACTTCAATATGCGTTCAAGCATATTGATGACTTGAGCACTTGATCAGTTGATAATTAAGTTATGCAATATTTATATCCTGACCAATTTCAATATTTTGAATGTGATAGCGAAGTTCGTTCATCGATCGGAGGTCATTTAAGTTTATTTTGGTGACGTCTTATGCATTTCAGCCTCGATTTGCGTGCTGTCACTTCAAATCATTCGACATTTGCACAGACTCATCTGAATTTAGCGTGAATGGTCTCATTTGATAGTTTTTAATATTTTGAAGCTAATGATCAATTTCATGAACTGAGATCATTTGGACATCATCACAGCTTCTCGACTTTGATATGTGTGTCGACACATTGATAGCTCGAGTGCTTAATTGATTAATCGTTAGATTTTGTAATATTTATATTCTAATCGATTTCGATGTTCTGAACACAACGACGAAGTCTGTTCATCGATCGGAGGTTGTTTCGACTATTTTCGGTGATGTCCAGTGCATTTTGAACTCCGATTTGCGCACTGTCGCTTTCGAAGTCCATCGAATTAGACTTGTGGGCTTAACTATAGATGCTTGCACCTATAGGAAACTTGGAACCAGATCTAAAGTCCTCACAAAATGAGAGTGAAATCTCTGAGAAGGTTCTAATCTACTGTCTCATCTGCCTTCTAAAAGTTTAAACAACACTAATTAAGCTTTCTTTATCGAGAGATTAGGGGAAAATTTTTGGAGCCAGCATGATTAAAATAATCTAAAAACATTATTTCAACTTAGATAACAACACTATTTTAACAAAGAATTCAAAGCCAAGCATTATAGTTCATTCCAATCTCTAGCCTTCACAATGCAACAACCAACTACACCAAAAGTTAAAAAAATTAAAAATATTTTATATAATTTATATTTTTATGTGAATGCACATATTTGACTTCAAAGAAGCTCACAAAAACTTAGCTCTTTTACCATAGAAGGGAGGAAAGATGTTTCTTCGACATAAAGAACATTAGTTTTTTAATTAGAGTGAGCATTTAACTTCTAGTTTGAATGAATTGATAGACAAATATATTAAATTAATTAAATTGAACTACCTTAAATGTAGGATTGAGCTAACTAAATCGTAAGTAGAATCAAACCAAATTGAATCATGTTGTAATTTGATTTATTTGATTTAATTTATTTCACTTTAACTAAATTTAAAATCCAAATAAATTAAAATTTGTGCATTCACTCAATCTAGATTGATTGGATAAGGATTTGTCATATCAATTAAATCAAACCAAATTATAGGAAGAACTAAAATGTAGAGTAATAATAATATCATGGGGGATTTACATACATACCACATACAATTCTTATGTATTTATATATCTAACAGCTAAATTTTAATTTTTAAATATATAATATCTCAATCTTCAATATTACATCATAAATATAATCATTACTTATTTTTTTAAAAGTGAAATACTCCTTTACAAACATAGTAAAGTGGTGGAAAAGTTATATTTAACTTTAGGTATTACATATGTAAATTAATAAGAAGTGTGTAGTATCTATGTAAATCTTCCTAATATTGTTTCTTTAAGTTAGTAAACATTTTCAAAGAAAATAATATTTGACACTTTGTTCATTACATTTTAATTTTTGGTTGATCAAATGGTATTTTTTATTTTTAAAATCAAATTGTTAACTGAAATATAAATAACCTTTACTCTTAAACCTAAACCAAATTGTCCTTCAATAAACAAAAACAAATCAATTGAATGTGTTTGATTTGATTCATTTTTTTATTTAACTTAACTAATTATGCACAACGTAATTTAATTTAAAATCATCATATGTTTGAAATCCCGCTTTACGTTGGAAGTTCTATACAAACATTTTTTTTTTTAACTTTAAGAGAGAAAATGCTTTTGTCGAATTCTTTATACTTTTTTCAAAAGAAAATTAATATAAATTATTGATATATAGTCATTGATTTATTAATGATGAAATTTAATAATACATGATAATCCTTAAAATATTTCACACAAACTATTGGTGTAAGAGTTCTTAAAAAAGAACAAAGTTAGAATAAAATTATGAACAATTAGTAGGTTGAAAGTACAAGTTTTTTTTTTTTGCTTAATTATTAATCATTAGTTAATTGAAATCATGGTTACAAGAAGGTAAAGAACATAACAAATTGCTAATAAAATATAAAGTGATTGACATGATATTTTTTAATATGTGCTTTTTCTTGGCTCCATCTTCCTAGGACAACTCAGTATTGAAGGTAGCCAACTCTAATTGCATGTAAATTTGTAACATCTCTCATTGATGGCCTTTCGTAATGGTCGAACAAGAGAGACCTACTTCTGCCAAAGAAACCAAGCATTTCTTAATGCTTTGGCAATTGATCTTACTAGAATATATTTGCTCTTCTTTAAACATTTTAGGATCTATGATGTCACCGATGCTATGAGGATATGCCATTTTAATATGATTATGTAAATTAAAATCATCCTTAAAGATATCATCAATGGGCTTTCTTCCAGTAAGCATCTCTAGTAATATTATTCCAAAGCTATAAACATCTGCAGAGGAAGATGGGTGAGCTCCTCCACTATATTCTACAAATTAAATAATAATATATATTTTAGAAAAATATTACATTAAAAGATTACATCATATTGAAATACATCAACTTGATTAATTATAACATTAAAAAATCAATCAT
The DNA here is from genome assembly GCA_021442155.1 of Cymbidium sinense. Taxonomy (NCBI): domain Eukaryota; kingdom Viridiplantae; phylum Streptophyta; class Magnoliopsida; order Asparagales; family Orchidaceae; genus Cymbidium; species Cymbidium sinense. The sequence continues at coordinate 42,905 of JAKCPB010002037.1, read as the reverse complement.
TACATAACCTGGGGCAACATAACCAATGGTTCCTTTAATCTCATTGTTATCTGAATAGTCTTGGAGAGATGTACTCATAGCCTCTGAAAGAATTCTTGAGAGCCCAAAATCTCCTAAATGTGCAACCATGTCATTATCAAGTAAAACATTGCTTGGCTTGACATCACAATGAATGATTGATGGTTCACAATAATGGTTAAGATACTCCAAGGCATCTGCAACATCAATTGCAATACTCAATCTTTTGCCTAAGGAAAAAATAACATCTCCATTAGTTTCATATTTTGTATGGAGCCACTTGTTCAAGTTTCCTTTTGGCATGAATTCAAAAATCAACGCCTTAAAATCTCTGCCATGGTGATCAATGTTTGAGCATGAGGTTAGGACCTTGATAAGATTACGATGGCTTATGCATCTTAATGCATCACATTCAGATGTAAAACTCTTAAAAGCTCCATGAACCTCAAGTTTGAAAACTTTAATAGCCACAATAGCTTGATAATTTCTTAAGGTGCCTCTATATACAGAGCCATATCTTCCATATCCTACTAGATATGAAGTGGAGAAATCATTTGTAGCTTTGGCTAATTTTGCATAAGAAATTCTTGAAAATGGAGTGTTTAAGGATGAGTTTGATGAATTTCTTCTTTGGCTACTTTGGTTTTGTTTTCGATAGAGCAACATATAACAAAATAAAAAGACCAATAATATAACTAGCATGATAAATAAAAGTGAATTTTGATTAAATTATGAGTAAATTTAATTGATGATAATCTATCATTACATTTTGCTAAATAAAGTTCTGGAATTCCTCCGCATATTTTTTTATTTCCAATGAGAGAGATTGCCGAAGAATTTGCAAAGACACCTTCATATGGACCATCTCCTTCAAGATTATTAAATGACAGATTCAAGTGCTTAAGAAAGATAAGATTTTGTAGAGATTGAGGAATGACACCAGATAAATTATTATGTGAAAGGACTAAGCTTTGAAGGCTCTTTATATTTCCTAGAGAAATAGGAATGGAGCCACGAAAGAAGTTGAAGTCCATATATAATTCAAATAGTAGTTGACAAGTTCCAAGTGACTCTGGTATTTTTCTAGTCAAATTATTATTAGAAAAATCAAGTAACATTAGATTTACTAGGTGACCAACTTCTAATGGTACAATCCCAGTAAAAGAATTATATGATAAATCAAGAATATTTGAAAGTGAGGGAATGAGAAAAAGTTCTCTTGGTATCATACCGATTAGATTTTTATAATTGAGGGACAAATTAGAGAGAATCTGAAAATTTTTTAAGATTGAAGGTATAAAACCTGTTAATTTATTAAAATCTAACCACAATTGGCTTAATCTTGTGAGATTGCCTAAAGAGTAAGGAATAATTCCTATAAGACTATTCTTCTGAAGTGTCAAATATTGTAATTTTTCAAGCTTTCCAATGCTGTAAGGTATGGGACCTTCCAAAAGATTTTCATCCATTCCAAAACCAAATAAATTGGTGTACCTATCAAGTTCGGAAGGGATGCTTCCTGAAATATAATTGGATCCTAATGTTATTTGTTGAAGCTCAGTCGATAAGTTTCTTATTGATTTTGGAAGTATTCCACCAAGGTTATTTCCATAAAGGCCTAAAATTTTTAAGATTGTACAATTAGTTAATGAAACAAGAAATCCCCAACCTTGTGCATTAGTTGCTTCAAACTCATTTAGTTCCATATTGAGGCGTATAAGGTTTGGCATTTTCTCAAAATATGTTGGTATCACTCCTGTGAAATTGTTTGTATTGATGTCCAAAGACACATTGTAACATTTTGAAAACGGATCAAGCGAACCATTGAAATGATTGTTAGCAATATACAAGATTTCTAGGTTTGGAAAAGCTTGGGCAATGTTTATTAAAATGTCACCATATAGGTGATTGATTGCCAAAGAAACCTTACGTAATGATGATAGGTTATAAAATGAAGAAGGAATGTTACCAGAAAGATTATTATCGCCAACATTAATATTTTCTAACCTATGAAGGCCACCAATCTCCAGTGGAATTCCTCCCTCCAAATGATTGTAATGAACATAAAAGTTTCCAAGAAGGTGAGATTTCCAGCGATGGTGGAATGTTACAAATGAGGTGGTTTCTAGCAAGATTGAGGTAACTCAGTGGAGACAAAGAGTTCATAATAGGAGGGACTTTTCCTGTGAGTTGCTTGCCATTGAGGTCTAGAACTTGAATCATAGAGCAATTGGTGATGAGCGCGGCAGCAATGCCTCCATGAAATGAGTTAAAACTTAGGTTGAGAAGTTGTAGACGCGCAAGTGAGAGACTAGGAGAGATCTCACCATATAGATTGTTGTCAGATCCTCTCGAGAAAGGTGAGGTTGGATATAGAAGGAAGAAGATGGCTTATCAAGCCATTGGAGCTGAGATCCAAGGATGTCACTCTATTCGAGTGCTTGCGGCCACATAAGATACCTTCCAGAAAAAAATTTTGGTTGGTGTCCATGCCATGAGCTCATGAAATTGGCGGAAGGAGCACTATCGCTTTGTTGCTTCAAGAGTTGATGCTTGAGAGAAATAAGCATTGTAGTTATTGCTAATGGCAAAGAGTAGAGATAATGATGATATGAAGAAGATAAGGGAAATAATGAAGAGCCTCACACTCATATTAATTAATATGAGTTAGAGTTGTTTGTCTAATTAATCTATTTATATGCATATTATTTAATAGGAGATCAAATAACGATTGTTGGCTATACTTTGACTAGAATCAATGCTTCAGCATTCTCCACATCCTTTATATTTTCTTTTTTGTATACTTTTCAGGTCAAATCTAGCAACATACTTTCTTGCCTGCAAATTATATAATATATTATTTATTTTAAAACTTTCATAATTAATCTATTTATATGTTCTTGATATTATTTGATAAGAGCTGATATGTGTGACTTTCCTTCACTCGCTATTAATCAATGCATGCTTCAACATGTAACTGTTAATGAAAAAAAATATATAAATGAAATGGAAATAAAATGAATTTATTTATGATTTGGAGATTTATTTTCTTGCAATATTTCAGATAGTAAAATATAAAAATGGTCATAATTATAATATTATTTAATATTAAAATTAATTATATTAGCCAGCAACATTAATATATTCTAGAATACTTGATTGAATAATAATATTCTATAATATTTTGAAATTTAACGCACAACTTGTACGCAGCTCAGTCAAGTCATTAATGTCTTTGCTCATCTTTTCCTTTTCCATGTTTCTAAGTCAAGCTGGATTATTATCAATAAGATTATTCTTATTCTTATTATTATTATTATTATTATTATTATTATTATTATTATTATTATCATTATACATATAATAAAATTATGACTATTTATACAATTTAAATTGCTATATATCTGATATTTAATAAATGAATGACTCATAAATTGTTAAAAAATAATTTAGGATGTCATTTTTGAATTCCTTGTATTATATTTTATTTTTATCAAAAGCAAGTTTTATTTATTTATCATTGATAATCAAAATGCATAACTTGTATTACACAGTGATACCTTAATGGCTTTAATTATGTGTATGGAATGCAAACCCCTCAATATATAAAAACTTGCATAACAAGCGATTGAAATTTAGCAAAATAATAATTTTAAATCATCTTTATGAGTAAATTGAAATCCTTTTCGTACATCTTTTGAAGGTTAATAAATTTATTTTAATTTTGCATAACTATGTATTTGGATGAATATATGTTTTGTATTTATTTGTTAGCATCTTTTATTTATTTATTTATTTTGTTGTTCTAAAAATCTTTTATATTATAACATAATACTTTCTTGACTATTTGTAAATAAAATGTCCCCATCAAAATTGAATCAAACATTGAATAGTAATAAAAAGAAGTTATAGATTCAAATGTTCAACTGACTTAATAGATATTAAAACTAATATGATAAAAAAATGACATAATAAGAATGCAATAACAATATTTAGAATGATCTAATATATAATATTTTAAATAAGGGCATTTTTTCATTAAATGTTTTAAACATAATTATAACTTAAAATTTTAGAACATAATATTTTAATTATTTCCACTATACTTTACATATATAATTATATATTTATTCAAATACTTGTAAAAATATCTAGAGTACTACCAATAGATTGGAGAGTCAATCACAACTAAAATGGGAAGAAATTTTACTAACTTCTCCATATATTTATAGGGGAATTTACATACATATCACTTAATTCTTATATATATATATATATATATAACATCTAAATTTTAATATTTTTATATATAACATCATAATCTTCAACATCAAATCAAATATATCATCATCATTCATTTTTTAAAGGTGAAATGCACCTTTTTAAGCATACAAAAATATTTAATAAGTATACATCTAACTTTAGGTGTTAAATATATAAATGCATAAGAATTGTGTGGTATGTACATAAATCTTTCATATGTATAAGATATTCAACTTCAAAGAGTAATGACATACAACGTAAAAGTTCACAAAGCATAAATAATTGAGGAACTGAACCTGAGGAGGGGGAGAGAGAGAGAGAGAGAGAGAGAGAGAGAGAGAGAGAGTAAAGTGGTAAACAATCTTACAATACATGAAGGGACAAATTGCTTGAAGTGGGTATCCATGTTCTTCAAATAATCATCAATCTCTTGATTTTCAATTCAATTATCAATATTAACCTAACTATAAGCATAATTGATTTTAAGTTTAAATAAAATCATGGAGGATTAGTCCAATTTTGAATCCATTGGAAAAATTGAACTAAATATTTGTTTTCCCTAAAATATATAGTTTAAAGGCCCAAAAGGTGTAGCGGTACGGTAGGGTCCAAATAATGCCCATAAGTAACATCGCAGGTTTCATCAATATTTTTATTTAAAGATTTAATTTATGTTTTCATTGTAAGCCTTCAAAAATCTCTACAATTATATATAAATAAATTAAAATTGATGGTTGAATTAAATTTACATGCATACCACATAATTCTTATATATTTATATATCTAACATCTAAATTTTATTTCTTTATATATATATATATATATATATATATATATATATATATATATATATATATATATATAACATCTCAATTTTCAATATCACAAAAAAAATATCATTATCACATTTCTTTAAAATAAAATACACTTTTAAGACATAAAAAATATTAAATAAATAAATATCTAAATTTGCCTGTTAGATATTTAAATACATAAGAATTGCTTGCTGGTATGTAAATCTTCCTTTTAATTTATTAGCTATTTATTCAATAATTGAATTTTTTTGTATGGCTTTCATTGAAAGTATGTTGTGTTATGAAAGGAATGTAGGATTTTTAAAAATCCTAATATTTGATAAGAGAAAAATAAATGCAACTTAAAATTTAATAACATTTGGAATTCCCTCTTTAATATAATTTCAATGTTTTGAAATACATACAATTTGGGTGTATCTAACTTTAGTCATTTACAAAGCCAAATACGTACAAAACAAATAATAATAATAAATTAAGACATTTAGAATGTACTCATCAAAATAACCAAATTTATTTTGTCAAGAGAAGACTGAGCATAATATGCCAAGGCAATTCTCCATTGGGAGATGATTACACAACTTGAAGATATTGTCGGGCAACACAAGAAGATTGTGGGAGACATTGATGGCTATTATAATTAATGGTAGAGATGGCATGACTTAAAATAACGCCGAGTGATGTAGGAAGGATATGAAGGCCGAACATTGGAGATTGTCTAAAACATCATCCTTTGGTGATGGAGATGAAGTATCCTAAAGAGATAACTTGTTATTGATGGGTGACCTTAAGTTGGCAAGTGGATGACCGGAGGCAAGCATGATAGTTATCCGCAAAAAAAAGTCCTTCCTTTAACAAATTTTGAATATAAGATTTCTCAAAAAAAAAAATGAATTTAATATAAATAAAAGAAAACTTAAATATTTTAAAATGGTTTTGTATGTATTTAAATATTTTTAAAATAAAAATAAATAAATAAAAATGTATAAGTATTTATGATGTTATTAAGAATTATATATCACATTAATATTTAATTAAACATGAATTATAAAATAAATTCTAATTTCTATATAATATTAAATTTCAAATGAAATTATCATCCATAAGGGATAATCTATTGTACTCTCAAATAGAGCTTGCTATAAAAGATGAAATATCCTAAAGAGATAACTTGTAAGAGTAATGTAAGAAGGATATGAAGGCCAAACATTGGAGATTGTCTAATAAGTCATCCTTTGGTGATGAAGATGAAATATCCTAAAGAGATAACTTGTTATTGATGGGTGACCTTAAGTTAGCAAGCGGATGACTGGAGGCAAGCATGATAGTTATCCTCAATATAGGATGTGATTGTGTGAGTGACAGTCAACACAATTGCTATCAGACCTGGAATGTATTATAATTGTCATCAAACTTGGTATGTATTATAGTCAATTGCCAGCACAAGTTGAATATTGACTTCACTTGTCAACTTGAGTTAAAGATGATGACCTTAGATTAGATGAGATATAAGAAATGAAAGTATTTACACACATACACAATAGATAACAAAAAAAAACAATAATAAATTTAATAAATTTAAATGCATTAAAATTCAATATAATAATATATAATTAAAAAAGAATATATTAAAAAAATGTTCCTTTTTTAATTACTAAATGAGCTCTAAAATGCCAAATTACAAATAGTCCTTATTTTTAGAAAAAATAGTCCTTCCTTTAACAAATTTTGAATATAAGATTTTTCAAAAAAAATGAATTTAATATAAATCAAAGAAAACCTAAATATTTTAAAATGGTTTGTATGTATTTAAATATTTTAAAATAAAATAAAATTAATAAAAATGTATAAGTATTTATGATATTATTAAGAATTATATATCACATTAATATTTAATTAAACATGAATTATAAAATAAATTCTAATTTCTATAGAATATTAAATTTCAGATGAAATTATCATCCATAAGGGATAATCTATTGTACTCTCAAATAGAGCTTGCTATAAAAGATATCCAAGGAAAGAAAATATGTAATAGAGCATGCTAAAGAAAGCATTGTGTGACCAAAGTATGTGAAGAAAAGGTAAGAACTAAGCCCAAACAATGGTTTGAATTCAAAGTTAATCGAAATAATTTCATTAGCATTAAATTTCAATAAATAATCAACAAATACATAAGAGAATAATTCTATTTAAATTGAACTTTCAGGTATATTAATTTCTCCCAAAATAAGTATCAATAACTTTTTTCAATTATGAGAAAATAAAGTAAATTTTCCTTTTTAAATGAATATTACCCTCCCTCTTAGAAGTGCAAATGAGTCAAATCAAGCTCTAGTTAAGGTTAACTTGAGCTCAGCTCACCTATTTAATGACCAACTCAGACTCAAACTCAAGCATAAGTCGAGCTCATACGATGAGTTCGAGATCAGCTCACCTAAAAGATAGAAAGAAGCTTGAGTTAGAGGTAACCTGAGCTCAACTCACCTACTTGATGTCCTACTCAAACTCAAGCTCAAGCTCGAGATTAGCTTTCCTAAGAGATGATAGGCTTGAGCTCGACTCATGAACTCGAGCTAAAAGTCATAATAGAAATCTAGTGGAGTAGAATGAGAACTTGCTAGAGATGGATTTGAATGGCTTGCAAAAGAATGTGATGATGACACTGAGTGTTGTGGAAGTCACAATAGTAGCTTGTTATAACATGTCAATATTCTAGTGGGAGATTGCTTGAGAAGACATTGATGGCTTTACCATTAGAAAAAGCATCAAAATGTCCAATGTCCCTTGAAGAAGAAAAGAAGCTCATGAATTGGATTTGATTCTTATAAAAAACTAAAAAAATTATGATATCTAATCTAGCCAGCTTGCAACCCAATGAGCTAAAAATTGTTATGCTTGAACTCAATCTCATTTAATATATATATATATATATATATATATATATATATATATATATTGGTTCATAGAAAGATAAATATCTTATATACAGAATATGTTGTGAAGAAGATCAAAGAGATTGATAGTTTAGGCTTTAAATTTTGTTATTCAAGTTTGGTATTAGAAATACTATACCTCGACTATAAATAAAAATTTAAAGATAATGTTATAAAATTGATAGAATATAACAAAAAAATTATAGATTTAAAGATTATTATTGATGCTAAGATTATTAATATTATAAATATTTATATCTCTCAAGTATGTTAGGATGTATGCTCAAAAAACAATTTTATAATGACCTAAAAGGATTAATACAAATAGTACCTCTTTAAAAAAATTTATTATAGAGATTTAAATGAACATATTAGTAAAGTGATATAAGATTTTAAAATCATTCATGATGACTAGCTATAAGTTTGTAATGACTAATAAAGAAGGTAGAACTATGTTGAGTTTTTTTTAGCTTATGATTTTATAATTTCTATTATCTTATTTACATATTATCACTCATAGGAATGGACCTAATAAAATAGAAATTGATTATTTTTTAATAAAAAGATCGTTTAAATTTTAAAGATGGTTAGGTCATTCTAAATGAATGTTTAACCACCCATCATTGACTATTAGTTTTAGATTTTATGAAGAAGGGTTGGAGGATAAAAAGTAAATCAAAATGTTGCCTTAATAGTAGATGGAGGTGTTTAAAAGTTCTACTAAAAGTATTTTCAAAAGAAAGCTATAAGATTTTAGTATTTGAGATATTCATGAGAATGTTAATGTTATGTGAAAAAAAAAGCTTTGTCAATGATGCATTGCTCGGATAGAGCTATAGGATTGAAAGAGATCAAATCCTTCCTCTAGAGGAATAGAATACCACCAAAATTTACATTAGCTGGATGATGAATGAAGTCCCAATTAATCCCACCAATAGTATCAATTTCATTTCTACTAATGTCCTCAACCTTAGTTTCCAAGAGGCCAAGAAGGAGAGCATTGTGCTCTCCAATGAGGTGTCATAAGTAGTTGTTCTTCACCTTCTTCCGGGCCCCTCGGCAATTCCAAACTAGAAAAACTATCATTGAACACCCATAGGGCCCGCATCCCCGCCGTCCACAACTTCAACGATCAATTTTTTCTTCTTCTTGGAGAATTTGATAGGGCCAAATTTTGATTTCTCAATCAGGGCCTTTGGGACTCATTGTTTTGAAATATATTCTTGCTAGAGGGTGACTTCTTATGAAGATTAAGAGAGTTTGGGCTGCTGGAAGAAGCCTTGAATATTGTTGGAGTTGCTGGATTTGATGCTTGTGAGGGAGGCTCCCACTCAGCCTCCACAGCTCCTCTAACATTGGATCCTGATTTGCCACTCTCCATCTCCCAACCCGAGTTGATCTTGGGCTACTGCTGATAGTTCACACCATTAAGGTCAACTATAAGTGCTTTAGAGGCTTAACGATTACTTTGCTTCTTCCTCCTTGTAACAAGGACCCAAGGACCATAGTCTTCATCAACTGCAAGTAGTTGTTTTCCTTGTTGTTTATCAGTAGATTGAAGGTTTAGATGTAGGTCACGGGTCATACAAGACCTGCAGGTTTCCCTGGACAGGGCGTTGGAATCATCATATGGGAGATCAGAGAGTAGAAGAACAATCAGCTTGGAGTTGCTGCACTCCCCCACTTCACTTAGGAGAGTAGATTTTTTGTTCTTGCCAAGAATCCCTTCGCCCAAAGGGGTAGACCTGCTAGTTGGTGCCATAGGATGGGACAGTCCTCCCTTGTTGAGGTAGGGATTAGTACTGGGGCCTTTCCTTAAGTTTGGACAAGAGTCTATCTTGTGTCTAACAAATGCTTATGGAAACACAATTGTGTAATGCCTTCATATTAAACATGTTGGAAAAAGTGACCATTCACTCCCTTAATCGAAACCCCGATGGAAGTTTTTTGGGTAGATCAATCTTAATGCAGTCTCTGGCACACATACTTTGACCCCACTCATTTGTTTGGTGATCCACCCATAGTGGTTCGTCAATGATAGATGCTATTTGGGCAATATTATTGGTGTCTCAGTAGAGAAGAGGTATATATGAGAAATGAACCCAAATTGGGGAGGATAGTCCACCTAAAGATTTGAGTGAAATCCGGTGACCATTTATCCACTCGAAATTACCCGCCAAGAACCATGGGCCATTCAGAAGGACGGCATCCCGAGCTTCCATTGTATCAAAAATGCCCCAAAATAATCCGAAGCAACCATAATTAGCTTGAAGTTACCCCAATGGCCCCATTTCCTTTGGAGATCATTGTTCAAAAAAATAGAAAAGTGGTTTCTTCAGGAGCTTTCCAACCGATGTCCTCTATGAATTTTAGCCAAAATGCTCTCAAGCATACTCAAGAAGGTTCTCCCGATATTATCCATCCTCAAGAAGGTTCTCCCGATTATCCATCGCTAATATGTCTATTGTCCATGAAATATGCCTTGACTTCTCTTCTCATTCTAAGGATGAGAAGTTCATTATAAATTTGACTTGAGAAAAGCATTCAATGATCAATTGTCACTCTTTATTACATAGATTAACCCTTAAAGGCTTCCCTCATGATTTGTTATGGATCAAGGTTTGTATAATGGATGTGCCCTTATACTATTCTTAATGGAGAAATTAGATTATATTTTAATTCCTCAAATGGGCTAACACAAGGTTGTCCTCTATCTCCTTTTCTCTTCACCATTGCCATGGATTCATTCTCTTATTTTTTAGAGAGGGAGGTGAGCCTGACAAATTATAAACCCCTTAACTCTGGGTCTTGCACAACATTTCCCACTTGCTGTTTTTGGATGAGCTTCTGGTCATGGGAATTGTGGATTCTAACATGGCATCATCTCTCAAAAATGCTCTTGATACCCTTGCAAATTATATAAAACTTGAAACAAACCATGAGAAATCTATCATTTATTTCTCCAAAGCTCGCTCAATGAGGAGTTATGTAGATATCTAAATGTCAAAAAAAAAGGTTCTTTTCCATTCAAATATCTTGGGATGCCTCTTTCGGATGGGTCTCTTAAATCAATTCATTTTAACCTAGTGTTTGACAAACTATTCGCGTGGCTTGAGGGTTGGAATCTAAATTTCTTTATTATGGTGGTGTGTTCTTAAGAAAGTCTCCTCATTGACTGTAAACTTTTTCTACTATAGTGGTGAACCTAGAAAAACTATATCTTATATCATGGGATAAAGTCACTAAGCCTAAAGATAAGGGGAACTAGGCTCCTAGGTGTCAACTTTAAATCTTATTAGTAAAATCAAAATTATGTGGACAGTTTTGAACAATTCCTCTCCTTTAGTTGATTGGTGACGGAATAAATATGGATTCCTTTGGGAAAAGTACCCTCTTCAATAATTTGGACTTTGGAGGGAACTAAAATTATGTGCTGCTCGTTTCAAGAAGAAAATTCCATTATGAATATTAGGCCAAGGTTTGATTGATTCCATTCTAAAAGGGTTAGACTAAACTCTCCATTAAGCAAACTAAAGCTTTTTTTGAACAAGCGCAAAGTGTGGACTAGTATGATTGGATATGGTTTATGGGTTATGCTATCAATTTTGTAAATTTTGGGTCCATGCTCCATCTAGGGGTGTAAGCAGGCGAGAAGCTGAAACAGAACTCTTGTTCGTGTTGGTACTTGAAATTTATTTTGTTAGGTTTCGCTGGTTTATATCAAGCTTGAAATATCGTTCATGTTACTCATTTAACTAAAGCGAGCTAATAACAAGTACATTCACAAGAACGAGCTTTTTTTGTGACTATATGAGGGAGGATTCAACCAATCTTTTGCAAAACAAAAGTTTTAACCACTAAGCGATGCTTGCATTTGTGATATGTAAATGTGTTCTATATATAATAATAATAATAATAATAATAATAATAATAAATAAAAATAATAGTAATAATAATAATAGTAATAAATAAAAATAATAGTAATATAATAATAATAATAATAATAATAATAGTAATAAATAATAATAATAATAATAATAATATAAATTAATATAATATAATTTTTTTATTTAAGCTAAATCGAGAGAATCTGAGAACAAATGATTGTTCATGTTTACTCATTTATATATCGAAATTGAAATAATACGTTTGAATTGACTTGTTTAACTAAGCACGAACACAGCTACATCGAGCGAGCAGATTGCGAGCTTTTTTTTTGACGACATATGAGGGAGGATTAAAGCTAATATTTTCAAAACAAAATTTTAACCACTGCGATGCTTGCATTTGTGATATGTAAATGTGTTCTATGTATATATATATATATATATATATATATATATATATATATATATATATATATATATATTCTGGCGGCTCTCGTGTTTTTGCTCGCCCTGATCAAACTCTTTTTTCGCGGTAATCCGTGTTTTGGTATTGATCTCACCCCTGCTCTAGCCGGTAATGTAAATCGCCTCTCTTTTGATGGCGGAAATGGTTTTTTCCGCTCTTACTCCGGATATAAACCATCCCGTGCTCGATCCTTTATCCTTACCTGCGGCTTCTGTTAAATCTTTCAAGGATGCTCTCTCTGGTAAATCTGTTTCCCTTACTGCTTCGGTTAAACTACTTTCTACTGATTTCCGTGGTATGCCTGCCGTAATGTGTTCGGATTCTAATGTGGAAATTCTTGCTAATCCATTTAAATTCTCTTTGGTGGGTAAATTCACTCTTATACGCCCGAATTTAGAAAACATTCGCTCCTTTTTTCACAGTCTGAAACTTACGGGCACCTTTACTATGGGATTGATCGATCCTAGGCATGTGCTAATTCAATTATCTAATGACTTGGATTATTCAAGAGTTTTTGCACGTCGTTCTTACTTTGTTTTTAATTGCCAAATGCGACTTCTTAAGTGGACACCTAGTTTTGATATTAAAGAAGAATCTCCAATTGTTCCTATTTGGCTTACTTTGCCCAACATGCGTATACATTTCGTTACACACCAGGTATTGTTTGCTGTGGGGGCTATCTTTGGACCTCTTCAAATTGATCAAGCTACGGTGAGATCCCGAATACGGATACTTGTTGAAATTGATATAACTAAAAAACATCCAAAAGAAGTCTAGATTGGATCTGAAAAAATGGGTTATAATCAAAAGGTAGAATTTGAAAACTTTCCCTCTCGCAAAATCCATGGGCATGAACATACAGTTGTTTTATTCTACATCCACATCTCAAAAAAAATAAACTTCCTATCACTACTACTTAGGTTACTAAGGCAACCCACTAAAATGGCCTATGTACCAAAAGCAAATATAATCCTCCTTCACAAAACCTTTACCTTTACCCTCGATTTGCAAAAGGAAACTAATCGGTGTTGAATAACACGATGACATAGTTGGTTATGGAAACTTAGAAAATTTTTATTACTATTCTCAATGGTAACATGCATTCTCATACAACTAATGATCCAAAACAAAGAAATTCTGCTGAACTTAGGCTTGGGAACATCACCTCGGCTGAAAATCATATTTTGGATCAACAACAAAATATACAAATCGACCATTAATCTAGAAAAAGAAGATGAAGCAATCCTTCCCTCCCCTAACTCTTTGAATGACCAACATGATAACATAATTAACCAGTTGATCTCTGATATGGAAGAAGGAAATTACCATCGATTCCTTTGCTTAATAATGAAACTTTGGATCACACTAACTATTCTTTTTGGACGGACACCTTGGACACCGATAGACACTTTCAAACTGTTCTAAAGAAAAATCAAAATCAAAAAACACTAAAATGCGGCCGAGAATCACAAGATCTTCATCAACTATACATCAATAATTTCCTTTTCCTCATTTTCACCCAATCAATTTTTCCAATCTTTTCATTATGATTAATTTTATCATTTGGAATATTCGTGGTATTGGGACTACTCTAGTTCAGTTAGAGTTAGCCTTTGCACTCATAACATATCTCTCCTTACTATCACGAACCACTTATCCACTCTTCTAAGATTGCATCTACCGCTAGAACACTAGGTTTTCCTAATTTTTTTACAACATTAACAACAAAATTTGGTTGTTTTGGAATAACTCAATCAACATCAATATCCTTGACAACCACAACAATTGATTAATGTCCATACGTGGGTGATTTCACGTGTGCTCTTTTATTTATGCATCATGTAATAGAGCGGCGAGAACATCATGGAATAATTTAAGATCTTTTGCTTCCTCGTCACTCAACCACGGTTGGTTGGCGGAGATTTTAACACCATCCTCTACTTACGAAAGAAGGGAGGGCCCTCCCTAATCTAATTCTATGGAAGATTTTAACATGATTCTTGGTAATCTTCTTAGGGTTTTCAGGTTCCATCTATACGTGGAACAACTCTAGACTTTGGCAACATCTCGATCGTTCCCTTTTTAACCCCCTTTGGATTGATCAATGGCCTAATACCTCAGTAGAACACTTAAGTAGAACCCTGCCTGATCACGCTCCTCTCACGATTCTTGTGAAAATTTCCCCCTACATTACACTGTCCCCTTTGGTTCCAAAATATGTGGTTGCAACATAATGACTTTATGTCGTTGTTTCGACTAATTGGGCCAATTCATCGATAACTCCATTAAAGGCATGATCCGTTTTGGCTTAAACTTAAAAGACTAAAACAAACTCTGACCTGGTGGAATAAACACCATTTTAAAACCCTTTTTGCAAATCTTAAAACAATGGAAGATCTTGTCTGCTCTCTTGAAGAAGCTTTATTCTGACTAATAAAATGATGAGCTCATGTAGAGACAATTTGATTAAATATCAAAACATGGAGGAAACTTATTGGCGGCAAAAAAAAGGCTAGTAAACATATTGGATGGCGAACACAAAATATTTCCGCTCTTTTCAACAAAAGAAAAGTTCTAAACTCTATTAATAAAATTAAAAACAGTAATGATAATTGGATATCGGATAAAAATGATATTAAAGATTCGGTTATACAACATTTTCAAAATTTGTTAAACAACAACATTACCACGAAAACTATTTCAAATCCTCATCTGATTCCCTCCATGATTACCGACCAAAACATCTCTCTTATTAGGTGTCACGGAATGAAATTAATCTTGTTAAGCATGAATTGATTGGTTCTTTGGCGGGATGGATACACAACTATATTCTTTCAACAGTGTTGGTCCATTATTAAGTGTCGATTGATTGTTATAGACTTTTCAATGGAAACCCCTTCTAGATCCTTCTCTAGTACATCCATAGTTCTTATCCTAAAAATAATCACCGAAACTTGGAATGACTTTAGGCGATTAGTCTTTGCACCTTCTTTAACAAACTAATTGCCAAACTAATCACCAGCGAATCAACCCTTTGAATATTATTTCCCGAATCAATTTGGTTTCATTAAAGGAAAACTATAGTGATAATATTCTTTTAGCTCAAGAAATGATTCATGATATTTGGCGTTCCTACTAGAAGGTAACATTGCCTTCAAAGGACATTCTAAAGCCTTTGACAAACTCTCTTGGGATTTTCTTTTCTATACTTCAACTTTTGATTTTCAAAAGAATTTATTCAGTATTAAAATTAAAATTGTCACTAATGTTTGGTTCTCTGTTATCATTAATGGAGAATCATTTGGTTTCTTCACTTCTAAACATGGCTTACGTCAAGGAGATCCATTATCTCCCTTGCTTTTTATTATAGCTGTAGATTACTTATCCAGGAGCCTGAACGACCTATTCTATAATAAGCCAAGTATGATTTACAAAACTCAAGGTGGATTTCCTATTACTCATCTTTGCTTTCGACTATTTTATCATTTTCTGCAATGCTTCTATATCTCACATAAAAACCATTATGAAATTCTTTAACAAATTTGGCAAAGAAAGTGGTCTCCTCCTTAACAAAAATAAATGTTGTTTCATAACCACTAATAAAATCACCAATAATAGGATTAATCATATAACGAGGATCACTAACTTTCATCAACAACAACTTCGATCAATTATCTCGGTACCCCTCTTTTCAAAGGTCATAAAGATCTTATCTTTTGATGAATTAATCCACAAAATATCTAACCATCTCCTCTTGGGAATACAATTTTCTATCCTTTGGAGGAGGTTAACCTATTAAGAGTACCTTAACTTCGATGCCTCTTTATCTTATTCAAACTATCGTGCCAACCAACTTTTGCATTAACAGAATTGAGAGGCTAATTAACAAATTTTTTTGGGGTTCTAATACCTCTTCCTCAAAAATACAGGTCCTCTTGGCACAAAATCTGAGCATCTTTTGAGGAAGGTAGTCTTGGTTGTAAACCTATTAAAGACACCATCACCGCATTCTCATATAAACTTTGGTGAAATTTTAGAAGCAACAATAGCCTTTGGGCTAACTTCATGACAAACAAGTACTGCCTATCAAAGCACCCCTTGAATTGCTCTTACAAAACTAACGCTTCTCCCATTTGGAAAAGACTTTGTAATATCAAATGGAAATCATTAATTTTTGGGGCATTAACTCGCAACTCTTTCTTCGGCAAGATAAGCGGCTTGGAAATAATTCCTTCGATGAATTAATTTCCTCATGTTCTATTGATACTATCAAAGTCAAATCTTTCTGGAATAATAATAAATGGAACTTTTCCAAGCTCATCGACTATATCCCTTCTCCTTTTTTAGACAAACTTAATAATATACACATTACACCCAATAAAAAAGATCAGATTCTCTTTAAACTCTCTCACAATGGCGAATTCAGTTTTAAAAATGTTTGGTTTAAGATCAAAGAAACACGTGATTATTCTAAAGTGTATGCTAGACTTTGGCATAACAATATCCCCACCTCATACTCTATTCTTACTTGGTCGTATCTTTAAAAACTTTGTCCCTATTGACTCCTTGATGTGGGGTAAAGGTTTTCACCTTCCGTCAAAATGTCATTGTTGCTCCCATATTGAAAATGTTAATCACCAATTTGTGAATGGAGCGATTGCCTCTAAACTTTGGCTTTTGCGATAATCTATTCTCCATTGACAAATTCAGCTTACTATTTATCGACTCCTTGAGATATATTTTGAAAACAATATCAAAGGTCATATTAAAACATTCTTCTATCATTATTATTTGGTTTATTTGGATGGCTAGAAATGATGCTAAGCATAATGATATCACTATGAATCATTTCAAGATAATTGCTAAAACTAAATTCAAAATCCTGATTTATTTAAAGCCAACCTTATTAAATATAAACATTTTAAAGGGTGTAAATTTGTAGCCTCAAAATTGGGTTTGCAATTGCGGATAAAGACACTTCTAATCAAGCCAAAATACTTTATTGGGCCAAACCACATGATAATGTCATCAAAATTAACACCGATGGAGTCAGTATCTCCTAATGCTTCTGGATGTGGTGGCATCTTTAGAAATTTTAATGGTGATGTCCTCTTGGCCTTTGCTAATCCTCTTATTACTAACTCAGTTCCTTTTGCTGAACTTACGGCAGTTTATAATGCTCTTGACATTTCCTTACAGAAAGGTTGGCTTAATATCTGGTTTGAAGTGGATGCCTTACTACTAATCAATCTCCTGCAGTCCGAAAAAAATGGCAATGCTGAATTATATTATTTACTCAAGCGAACTAAAACTTTTCTCAACCAATTTAGTTACAAAATCACTCATATATGGAGGGAAGGAAATACTTGTGTTGACCTTGCTAACTTAGGAACTAGATTGAATGGGCCCATTAATTTTGATAAACATTCTCTTCCTAAACACTTACAAAGTTGGTTAACGGCCAAGATGGGTTTTCCTTATATTAGATCTTAATATCATTTGTAAGGCATTGCATCTTGTCTTCGTATTTTCGAATGATGAAGCACCCTATGTTAAGCACCTGTGTTACTTGCTTTTGTTGATCTCAGTCTGCTCCCCCCTATCTCTAATGGGGACTTTATTTTCTATTGTTACAATTGGTTTAATATTCAAATTAGTCAATGTTTTCAATGGTGTTTAATCTACTATTTATTTTATTGGCCTTCTTGCCTTTTTTTCATTTGAAAGGCCTTGTTTGCCTTTTTCATTTCGAAAGGCTGCTGGGTTGCGATAGACTCTGATCTCATTACTGTGTTGGTCTTGTTGTTTTCTCATCTCACGGTTGGAAAATATGGCTCTGTCCTGGCTATGAGTAACTCCTCCCCTATTTTCTACTTGTGGTTGTTGTTTCCTGGGCTTGGATATATTCTGTGCGAGGGGAGTTTGTCTAGTTTGTCTGAAATGGTTCATGTTTCATGTCTCTTTCTCTGCCACATATGTCTGTCTTTGGGCCGGACCTTGTTTTATCTTTTTTGTTATGTTTTGCCTAGTAGCTTCTTCCCCTTATCATTTGGGTTTATGTGGGGTTCTATTTACGGTCGAGCCATTTCCTTTTCGTTCATGGTCGCAATTTACGGATTCATAGTTTGTCTGAGAGAATAATTGATTATTCGGTTGAGGCTTATTTTCCCTTCAACTATGGATTTCACTATTTGTCGGCGTTGACGGTTCTTAATTTCATCATCCGGTGCTTACAGTTTGTTGGCTATGATGGCGGATGATCCATTTCCATTTTGGTAGTAGCTTTTATTTGTAACCCTTCTCCAAGTCGGATGCTCATATTTGCATATGGATCTGAGCTTGAGCACGCTCTATCCCTTTTATTCTCATTTGACATGGCCTAGGCTCAAATCAACTTGTATGATTAACTTTCACCACTTTTTCTTTTGCAGATGGTCTTCTTTTACTTGCTTTTGGGTCGCTAATTTCTCAAGGCTGTTTGATATATCTCGTCTCATCCGCTGCTGGCTGGGGCCATCTTTTGCTCTCTTCTAGGTTCAACTGGCTCGTGCTCCCTCTTCATGGTTTAGACTGGGTCCTCCTTATTATGGATGATTCTCTTTTCTTTTACTTTTGATCTCATATGTATTTAGATTGGAGATTTACTCTATAGGTTTATTGTAGCTCTATGAGCGTTAGATTTGGAGTTTATCTCCTTTAAGGACCATGTAACTTTTCTTTTGATAGCAATAAAATTCCCCCCATACGGGGTTTCCCAAAAAAAAAAAAAAATATATATATATATATATATATATATATATATATATATATATATATATATATATATATATATATATATATATATATATATATATATATATATAATAATAATAATAATAATAATAATAATAATAAAATAATAATAATAGTAATAAAATAATAATAATAGTAATAAATAAAAATAATAGTAATATAATAATAATAATAATAATAATAGTAATAAATAATAATAATAATAATAATAATAATAATAATAATAAAATTAATATAATATAATTTTTATTTAAATCAGTAGAATCACTAGAACTGATTGTTCATGTTATTTCGTTTATATATCGAGCAGAAATATACTTGTGTTCGTTTGGTAGCTTACTGACACGAGCAACATCTGTAACAGTATTTGAGAAACAATTTTTTTGACAGCCCTAACTCAATCTGCCTAGGGAAGTGGGAGGTAATTTAGGATTTAAATTTTTTTTTTTTTTTATTTTCGTTGCCTCAATAGGATGGCGGGAAGGATGACATCATGAAAATTATATTTCTTTGAATATATATATATATATATATATATATATATATATATATATATATATATATATATATATATATATATATATATATATATATATATATATATATATACATATACAATAATTATAGCAATTAAAATAGACAGACATTTTTTAACAAATTATAATTCTAACCAAATATATATCTATATATATTATAGATACTCAATATTTGTATATATATAATCAGATTATAGAAATTAATATATGCAATAAATTTGATTAATTATAATATAATAATGATTTTAGTTTGTCTAATCATGCAATTAAACTAAATATAATTATCGCACACAAATAAATTTATTAATTAGCTAATTAACATACATATTTGCATATATTTATAGTGTATATCCTAATGGCCATATCAACGTGCTTAATCTAGCCTAATTTAATTTTAATTTAGCTTGATTATCATTAGATATATATATATATATATATATATATATATATATATATATATATATATATATATATATATATATATATATATTTAATTGTTCTCATAAACCTCATCATATGTACATTTTAAATTTTGTGCATCCACCTCCTCATTAATTATTTCAATCATATTTGTACATCAATTTATGCAATAAGAATGTCATTGTTAGACATTTTTGATGTTCTAATATGGATTTCGTTTTGAGAGCATCATTCAAATACTTCAACATCGAATCAAGAGAATTTTTGCTCAAATAATGAGATAACGTGTCCTTGCTCATCAGTTGCATAGAGTAAAACAAATTGATCATGAATAATCTCTTTGATAGGTATTGACATTTCTTGTGTTGACTCCTTTGTTATTCCATTTCTTGGAATAAAAACACCACCTAATAATTTCATAAAAAAAAATCAAATTTAATATTAGTTTAATTAAGTTATATATAATCAAAATTATTATTATTATTATTATTAAAAAAACTCTCTAAGTGTAAAATTAAAAAGATTAAAAAATATAGATATATCTAAACTATATATATATATATATATATATATATATATATATATATATCTTATATATATATATATTAACTCCTAAAATTTAATTTTACAAATAAAATTTAAAAATTAATTAATTAATTAAAATTAAAATTAAGTTACAGTTGTTAAGTTTAGACAAACATTTTTTTTTAAGTTGTAAATATATATATATGCATTAGTTTACACTAAATAAGTATAACGTCATCAATTAATAAAGTTTTTTTTATTTTAAATTAGCTTGTACATATATATATATATATATATATATATATATATATATGGTATAATATTAATAAGAAGAAACGTAAATATGTATGGGTATAATATTCCTAATAATAAAATATTGCTGGTATAATAATAACAAGTGGATAATCATAAATAATATAAAGTATAATATATCATAACAGAGATTTAATAAGGGCTCTATTCCATTCCACAAGAAGAAGAAGAGATTTGTTTTTTTCCTCTCCGCATCCGCTCGTCTCCTCACGGATTCTCGGTCTCGAAACCTCGCTCTCATCCCGTCTCCTTCAAGTCGCAAGTATTTTCTCCTCCAACTCTTCCTCATATCCCGACTGAGATTCACCGTAAACCTTAATCTCTACAAAGGGTGAAACCGACTCATTTTTTTTAGATAATTAAATAATTATAATAATTATAATTATATTTATATATATAATTAGTAAGATAATATCATCAAATTTATAAGAAAAAATTATAAATAGATACCAATATAAAAATTACAATCTATAATTTACATTTTACTCACCTTCTTAAGATTAAATATATAAATTAGTTTTATCCAAAATTTATATATTAAATTATTTGATGATTACAAAAATTAATAAAATATCAAAATCACTTTTAATCATTCTTGAATTTAATTAACATTAATATCAATCGATATGTGTGAATTAAATATTTTTTAATATATAAAAAATTCTAATATTAATATATAAATATAAACATGGTTTATAAGAGGAATATAACTAATAATATAAATTTTTTTAAAAAATAAAGTTTTATGACTTAAAATTAATATAAAATTATAAAATATAGTTTATAACTCTCTCTCTCTCTCTCTCTCTCTCTCTCTCTCTCTCTCTCTCTCTCTCTCTCTCTACACTATATAGCAACTTTCCTTCCTTCATAAACCGAGCAAGTTGCCAAAAAAAATCATTATTTTTATGGTTGTCAAATTAGCCACCTTGCCGATCATCACATATGTGCAACAAAATGAACTTGATATGATATATATATATATATATATATATATATATATATATATATATATATATGATATTTCATTTATGGAGGTGATAAAGACCACTAATATCCAAATGGGGCTGGTAATTACCTGTGATGTTCTAATCGCCGTTATGCTTAATAGAGTGTCAGTAGTGAGCTCACCCAAATTTTGATCTAGAATCCTTCTCCCTCTCTTTAAAGTGCTTCAGACTCAAGAATATGAAATGAATCCCATAGCATTTCAATTTATAAGGAGAGAATGGACACCATTTAATGACTCACAAATACAAAATGACTTTTAATTGAATAATCAAATTTTATTACAATTTGCATTGAGAACTGAGATGAATAACAAGTGACTAGTGTTGATGTTGAAGATATATTTAATAAGCGCTAAAGTTACAACATTTTATTCTAAGTTAATTAAAAAATAATTTCAATTGAGCACAATTAAGTTTGGAGAATGAATATGAAGCTTGAGCTCACCTATGAGCAAATGTGGATTTCGATATTTCATCAATTAATATGAACAAGATTTATCATAGATTATTCCAAATATCAAATTCTTGAACAATAACAAGCATTACAAAGCTGCTCGATTAACAAATGAATTATATTTTAATTCACACCGAGTAAGTTGAAAAGTGTTGAGAAAATTTAAGTGATACACACAAAGAATTTGATACATAGTCAATAACCATGAATATAATTATTACAATGTGTTACTTTCAATCACAGCTGTAGCCTGTATGTTCCCTAATGGTTTTCTACCCCTTTGAGTTGTGGATCATATGGTATAACTAGTAGGGCTTAAAGCCTATTGTTAGCTATGATAGACTCAAGATTTTCCCCTTTGACAAATATCAAACCTAGTCTACAAGGTCTCCTTGGATGGCTTCATGATTGCAGGATCTTTTTTGGTCGGTTGACCACCTCCTCTGATTAAGTGGACCAGGGATCATGACAATCCGGGATGACGGAACCATGGAATCTTGATTGGGAGCATCATCATTCTTCCATCCATATGCTCCAATCATAAAGAAAATGATGAATTTCATTAAATTTCAAATCCAATTATTACTATCGTTAAGCAATTAACGACATATGATTAGCCTTAATCAGTTCCATCTCCGATTGGGAAGGGGTAATTAACTATAGGTGCTTGTGCCTATAGAAAACTTGGAATCATATTTAAAGTCCTTACCAAAGGAGGGTGAAATCTCTGGGTAGTGTCTTATTTATCCACTACACACAATCATCTGCCTTTTGAAAATTTTGTTCGCCATTAAATCTATACTTTCGTCTCCATCAAGAGGCCGGGTGCGAACTTTTAGAGTCCACATGATAATGTCAACTTGATAAATTTCATGAACTGAGGCTGTTTGGACGTCATTGAGGCCTTTAAACTCCAATATTCACCTAAACATATCGACGACTCACCTTCTCCATCGATTGTCTGTCAAATAGCACAAAATATATTTTTTTTGATCAATTTTTAACATTCTGCATGCGTTGGCAAAGTACAATTTACAATTAGAGGTCATTTCAATTAAATTCGCTAATTATCAAGGCTTTTTGGCTTCATTCGCACCATGTCCATAATTTATTAATTTTTGCTTGCTTGATATGGAATGTATGTGGAGGTCAACAAATCACCTTTCAAATTATATTACTTTTAAATACATCTTTGAATCTATTCATTTCAATTAGCTTGAAAAGTGATGCACCATTCAACTTAAAAAAATATTAATGCACAATACAACCTACATATTTTGACTATCAATTATTTAAATAAAATTAAGCATTACATTGATAAAAATGAAATATAATAGAATGAATTCTTAAGATACATTCATGTACACCTTATATTAATAAAAGATTCTTCTTAGGAGATAAGATGCGTGTCCCCTAATTAACATCATCATTATTCCCTATGCTATACATTTTATCACATAACTCATCTATGTTTGGAGCAGTCATGGCTAGTAAGAATTTCTTAAAATTTTCACATGCATTCAAGTTCATAATATCTATCAAAAATTGTACATTACTCACTATGAGATTGAATAGTTGTAACCAACTTATTCAACACTCAAAAAGATCCATAAATCATTGTTTTCATTCTTAACAATTGTAAATGCTAAAAGGAATAAGCTATTACTTCTATATTGATTGAAAGAAGCGTTCCCCTAAATGTTTTAAGTTGAAAGGTCTTGTCCTTACAAAATGTCCAAACATTCATATGCATGTCTTGAATGCTCGAACATATAGTGAAATCATTGCTATTTTATTTTAATTCAATATAAAACTTGATTTCCTCACATATAATATCCCATGCTTTATTTATTGTATGATACTCTAATATTAAACTAGACTCCATCTATCCTATGATCTTTTCAAGCTTTATATCTAAATGCCAATTAATTATAGTTATGATATATTGACAAATGAATTTTGAGATACAATTATGATGGTTAGTATTCAAAATAGGGTGAAGGCAGTGAGGGCTACCCATATTAGATATTCTCCAAGCACCAACAATTTTTTGAATTTTAGAAACATGTAGAACAATTAATAAAGTTGTATTTGGTCATTATGCATCACATACTCTATTAACCTCCTCTTATTCAAAGTATTTTTTTAGGAATTCCATTTTGTTTGTTATAGACCAACTAATGATCACATATTAAAGATTAGCTTTTGAAGAAAAAATTATGTCCATTTCAAGACTGGTTGGAATTACTCTATTATTAATCAATCTAAATTTTTTATCAGATGATCACATGAATCAATTCTATCACATTCTTGTGCTAATTTGATTACATGCATGAAAATGTTATTTAATATCATAGCGTTAATTGTTTCAATATTATTGAAAGCATGCTCGCAAATTAGTTGAGGTCCATTATTCGTGAGATTATAATTTGTCTCATCAACATGCATGTCAAATTCTTCATCTTCAGTATTGGAATTCATGCTAAAACCATTATCCATTAAATCATAACAACTAGTGATGTCCTCACCAATATCTAGGTGATGAGATATTGTTAGTCTAGTCGACTAAGTATCATTGAGATGAATTGATAGTTCATATTATTGATCAAATGTTTATGTGTGTTGTGATAGTATATGATCTCATGTTTCATTGTTTATTTGTAGTAAAGATGTTGTCATTGAATTGTGGGATTACTTGAATCATGATAGTGGCTATCATCTAGTCATTGACAAAATGATTTCACACATCTCATCATCTGAAATTAGGGTTGCTATAGTACCACCACTAATGGAGAAATGACAAATACAACCTATTATTTGGAACTCAAAATTTTAAGCTTGCACATTTCTACATTTAAGCCTTTCCATGTTTATTGTTATCAAAAAACTTGAATGGGATGATGCTTTCCCCAACATAAGTAAGATTCATATAACTAAATATCCATAATTCTAAGAAGATATTTACTTATATAACACTATCATATGCTTAAAAGGTGCATTTCACTTTTAAAAAAGTGAGTGATAGCATTATTTTGATGTGATATTGGAATGTTATATATGTAAAATTGAAGTTTAGATATTGGATATATAAGTATATAAGAATTATGTGGTATGTATTAGCTTCACCATCATTTACAACCATAAGGTATATATTTGGTATGAATGTTAATTTTACTAAGATATATATATATATATATATATATATATATATATATATATATATATATATATATATATATATATATATATTTAAGAATTTGTTAATGATAAAACTTTTTTTAAGTTTCTTAAGAATATGCAAAAGTTGTTTAATAGTTTCATTTTTATTTATGCAATTTACTCATGCAAGTATAGGCAATCCTTCTTAGGTGAGAGCATAGAGATGAATAGGGTTTGGAATTAAGCAAGTGTTAGGTTCTTTTCAAATGAACCCTACATCTTACTAACCCCTATTCAAAGCTATGCTAACATAAGAAAGAAAGGAAAGGCTGCACTAAACATGACTTTATAATCCATCACATGCAAGCTAATAATTAAGATATGAATAGCACACTTTCAGATTTGATGTTTCACTTATAAGTTTTGAAAATACTTTGAATTTAGTAGTGATAATAGCCACTCATATCTTACTTTAGCCAACAATGCACATTTGACATAAAGTAAATATTTTTTATTTTAAAATTTTGAAACATGAACTTATGAATGCATGAATCACATTACATACAACTTAACATGTTGGGAAAGATCTAAAGCAATGCAATCATGTAAACAAACTCACTTTGCTTAAATCCTAAAGACATTCTTAAGGAATAAGAAAATTTAGAATAAATCAAAGTAAATTTCAAAATGATTTTTGTTTGGTTTGAAGTTTGATTTAATTTTAAAAGGTGAGATGAGTTTGCTATTCCACATGTGTTTTTTTAGTTTAATTTTCAGATAATTAATTCCATTTTTAAGCTTTGATTAGGTTAAGGATGAATTAAACTAATTAACCCTTATCTCATACCTTAGAAAAAATAACTTAGTAATTATGATCCAATGAGATGACATAAAACCCACAAGGTATTTAAATTTGTAATGCACCTAATAATGAAAAGGCCTAATGCAATTTTGCTCACAATTAAAAGTTAATTAAGCAAAGGAGTTTAGCTTAAGTACTTTTAAAAGCGATCATACTTATGAAAGTGGTTTTAATTTCTTTAATTAGACTTAGGCTATTAAACACCTAAGCATCTACCCAAGGTAAATTAATTAAGTTCTAAAAATTTATAGAATTTTTGAAAATTGTTTAAAGGGGTAATTAATGAATTAACCCTTAATTAAGAAGGGATTAAGGAAAGAAAAGGGGGTTTTAGGAATAGCTTAGGGGGAATACCCCAAAATTATTCTATAAAACTCCTACTCACTGGATCTGACCTTAATCAAACTCAATCAAATTCTAATCAAGCCTTATTACCCTTAATTATATGAAAAGGGTAATTAAGAAATGAAATAGCAATTTCTCCAATTAAGGCCTCAATAAATCTATGGTTGGCATATGATATTTGATGGGCCCCAAAAACTTATATTTGAAGTGGAGTGATAGATTATATGGAGAACTCTCACTGATTAGGTAATTTGCTAAAACATGTAAGAATATTGGACATAGCCTCAAATTGAATATTTGAAAACATGATATAAAATACTAAGTGATAGCCCTACACATAAGCTTGAACTTTTGGGCTGAAAATAAGTTGATCACTTATTTATAAGATCAAAGTTGGGTTCTCTTTCATCCACATTCTCTGATAAATTCATTTTGACAATTTTTTTATTACAATTTATATATAAACTCTATAATTAGTTTCTTTAGATGTGCATAGAGTCTCTATGTGACATCTCAAATATAAGGAGGGTGGTTAAAAAAAAAAAGTGATCGTTGGAGATAAATTGGATAAAGAGCAACTTTTGGCAAGTTTCTAAGAGAAAAGAAGATATAAATTAATCAAATATGTATCAAAAGTAGAAAAAAATGATATTGACTATGTAAGTAGAGTTTGTTCATAATATGCAAGAGATGAAATCTTCATGGGAATAATTAAGCATGATGAAAACACCTATGATAAGTGATTTTCTAGGAAATAAGACAAAAAAATAAGAATGCTAAGTTTAGGCTAGTATGAGACAAGATAAGCCAACCTGATATTGTAATGCCTTCAATTATACTATACAATGTAGTATCCAATTTGGCCTTGCCCATCTCCCTATACCACAATTTTATCATTTTTTAATAACTTAACAGGAGGCCACTCATCTATGGAGTACTAGATTACAAATGTGCTAAACTAGAAAGTGAGCTAAGGAAAAGGAAACCTACTTGTTATACTAAAAGAAGTCGTGCGCTATTGCGTATAATGGCCTAATCTTTATATAATCCAACATCTTTCCTTCCACTTCAAAAGATGAAAGCCATTTATATTCCCCAAATTTGCTTAAAACTTATCAAGAATTGCTCTTTTATCTGAGTGCCCTCTTTAGATTTTGGAAGTCACTTTCTTTCTTCTTTGAATCAATGAAACAAAACATATTATTCTAAAAATAAGACCATCAGAAAAGTCAAAAGTGTCTCGATAGAAAAGAAGAAAGATAATATATATACGTTGGCATGCTATTACTGCAAAAATTAGCCACAAAGAAGTATTAACTAAACAAACAATAAACAAAAATAACAATTGATGCTCTCAGGGGGAAAAGAGCATGCTATGTCATAATGCCAACGAAGTACTGAGATTTCAATGCTCTTTAAAAATTTCAAAAAGTATGCTACTAGTCTCTATCCTAATTTATTAAGGACTTGAGCTCAATCATGATATCTAGAATTTGGGGTTAAATATGCATAAGCACTCAACTCCCTCAAAATAAAATAAGTTTATTATTTTAACTTCAAGAGTGGCGAGCTCTCAAATAAATGAATAATTATAGCACTTGTCTCTTCGGCAAGTGACAAAGCAGAAGTCGTTCTTCATCGATACAGGCCCAAAATAAAAAAATAAAAAAAAAGGGTTGAACAGCATGTCAACACGAATAAGAGAAGAACATGTAAAGACAAATGTTGAAATAAGAGAAATCTAATCCAACTAATGAAATGTCAGGCCAAAAATCATCAAGTGCAACTGTTTTTAGATCTCAGATCCCTCGAACGAACGGAAAAGGAAACATTGCCAGTGATTCAAAACCAAATTAAAGCAATCAACATCTACAGAAAGATAAAAAAAAAACAAAGAAGAATCTAGTAATACTTCGTTCGTGATACAAGAATAGCCGGGAAGAAGAAGAGCTACTAAAAATGTTGAGCAATACCTAAATCTAGCCTGCAAGCGAGTATAATGGTAACGCTCTTGTGGAGAAAGAAAGGCGAGCGAGGTGAAGAAGATGTTAGACACATTCAATTTTAAATTATTAAATATTTTCAAAATATATATATAGCCCTATCTAAGTATCCTGCCAAATATGAGTGAAGCCATGTAAATTAGTAACATCCCCATTATTTTAGGATCACATTGATCAATGGATTCGAGACCCAATCTCACAACCTCAATACTAGATCTTTGACAATTAAAATTAACATTGATCTATGTGTTCTATTTTAGATCTACTCAAACAAATACATTTAAATTCTAAGATTAACCTCTAAAATTCAAGTTTGTCTGAAACTTTCTCTCTATAAATGATTAGTAAGAACATCCATAATTAAAACAAAAAGATATGAGCTTAAAATTAATCTTTGATGTTGATATGACCATAAAAATTCCTCTAGTAAAGCAATCTTGATGCAGCACGTCGGAAACGGTGAGATCAATCACTTAAAATATCATTGGAAACTTTGAGACATCAGTTAGATTCTTAAAAAGCTCTCAAATATAGAGTGTTTATAGTCAAATCGAGCGTCTCGACGAGCCGGTTCCAACAAGCCCAAGATATCATAATTCCGACATCATTTGAGCATTCAAATACAATAAATCATTATGATCAGATCATTTTGAGCCATCCATGAAGTGGTTAAGTTTTGCATTTTATTTAAACTCTTATAAATATATTATTCCTCATAAGGGGAGGCCAAATAAGGAGAAGGAGAAGCAAGAGAGGAGAAAAAGATCCTCCTTTATCGTCATATATATAATCTGCATTAATAACCGCCTTCGTCGTTTGCCGGTCATCCGACCACTATCGTCGGTCATATGTCGTCAACATCGTCGTAATTATTTTCGTCACATCGTTGTGTCGTCATTCTTATTTCTTATCTGTTTTAATAATATCGGAAGATCTTGTACTCAAATGAGATACATAGTGGAAATTTTCTTGGGTTAGGCAGTGGTTTCCCTCTTTGAGGTTTTATAAATTAAGTTTATTGTTTCTTTCTTTTAAATATTATTAGTCTTTGGACTAGAATAAAGAACTTTACTCTTTTTTTTTTACATAGATGTAATTCAAATGAAATAAAAAAAATATTTAGTTAATCTTCCTCATGTTTAAACACCAATAACAATTTCAATATATATATATATATATCCTTAATGACTTGAACACAGAGGCGGAATTAATTCATTATTTTAGAGTGGGCAAAATTTTAAATAATTATAATATAATAAATAAATAATACTTAAAATTAATATATATATATATATATATATATATATATATATATATATATATATATATAATTAGTAAAATAATATTACTAAATTTATAAAAATATATATGAATAAGATTATTAAACTTATGAATTTTAATTTAATTAATTAAATAGTCATTCAAGAGTAATGAGTTAAATTGATTTATTTGGAAGGATTAATTATATAAAATGCAAATTAAGGATGCGCAAAATATAAAAAAAAATATTTTTTTAACAAGAAAAAAGAATTTGAGGGGCCCTGACCTCAAGGCAGGTCCCTCTGATTGTTGGAGAAGTTAATAAGGAAGAGGTAAAGCTATCTTAAGCAATAAACAAAAAAAAAAATAAATAAAGAAAATAATTTTAAATTTATGAGGAATGAAGCAAGCCTTAGATTGCAAATATGACTCTAGATTCATCTTAAATAATAAATTGATTGTTTTCTATGACATTATGAAATTTTAAGTGATATAATTATAAAATGAATTAGAAAGTTTATGCTTTGGGACCTTTATATTTCTAATAAATTTCGGATGATGATTTAATTAAATAAATGATGAGGTGATCATTTTTAAAGAAGAAAATGATAGAGGAGACGTGTGAAAAATTAATTACGTTGAATTTAAAAAATCTTTAATTTATTTTAAAATAAAATATAAAATAAAAGTTAATAAAGTATTTTTGTATTACACTTATATTAAAGTAAATTTATAAATTTATCCAATTTTTGTCAAAATATTTTAACTGTAATTTTTTTTTCTTTTGAAATATTCTATTAATTTTATTAAATATTGTCTTGAAAATTATTTTTTTTATACTAATTTTAAAATGTAAGATTTAATAAATCTCTGACATTGTCCTATTTCAAATTAAAGAGAAGATTTTGCCAATTTAAAAAAAAAATGCAAGTTACATTATTCTCTACTTAAAAAAATTCATAGGAGCCTTGTATTGTAACTCTAAATTTTCATCATTTTCCATAAAATAAGTAGAAATAATTAAAAAAATAAAGCCAACAAAAATATTAAATAGCTCTAATAAGAGAGAGAGAGAGAGAGAGAGAGAGAGAGAGAGAGGTGCGAATGGGCTGAGAGATTGAGAAGGGGAAGTCGGAATGCGGGAATGCATGGTAAGCGCTGGGTAGGTTTGAGCATAAGCAATATTAACTCTTTTTTTTTTCTAGAACTCTCAAAAGCATTTTTCTTGAAGCTAGCAAACTATTTCTCAGCTCATCTAACATCTTTTTTTCTTTAAAATAATATTAACAAGATTAGTAAGCCAAGATATTCTTCAATCTCCTAAGCATTTACTTCAATTAAAATATTATCTTGCCCTAATGCTTTTCACACTTATTTTTTTCTAAATCTCTTCAACTTTAGTTTTACTAATATAATAATAAAAGTAAAATTTTTTTGTCATTTAGGTTACTAAGAACTCTTTCTCACAACTTTCACCAAAACTTGTATCAAAATATATCATTTGCCTATGATCATATTCTAAGAAAGCATTTTTTTTATCTTTTTTTTTAATATAAATAACTCGAATTAAATTTTTCTTCTTCTATCTTTTTGCTTGACTTATTAATACATGCATATTTTGTCTCTTTAGCATCCAATCTATTATGTAAATCACTAAATGCCAAATTCATTGCATTACATATAACTTTTTTTAAATTTCTATGAGCAACTTTATATCTTTCTTAATTCTCCAAGCTTTTGCATTTAAATAAATTTTTATAATTAATTTTTTATTTTTTATCTTTTTTTGTTCATTTTGACTCCATTAGTAATTTTTTTACTAATAGGAGCTTTTTTACTCTTCAAGTACATTTTGGTAACTTGTTTAATCTCACCCACTTTTTTTTTTTTACATAACATTAACTCTCATGAATATCTCAAATACTAAAATCTTATAGCTTTCTTTTCAAAATACTTTTACTAGAATTTTAAACACCTCCATCTACTATTAAGGCAATATTTTGATTTATTTTTTTATCCTCCAACCCTTTTCGTAAAGTCTAAAACTAATAGTCAATGATGGGTGATTAAACTTTCATTCAATGAACTTACCATCTTTAAAATTTAAACGATCTATTTTTTATTAAAAATAATCTATTTCTATTTTATTAGGTCCATTCCTATGAGTGATAATATGCTCACCCATTTTCTTAAATAAGATAATAGAAATTACAAAATCATAAGCTAAAAAAACTCAACATAGTTCTACCTTCTTTATTAATCTTCACAAACTTATAGCTAGTCATCATGAATGATTTTAAAATCTTATATCACTTTACCAATATGTTCATTTAAATCTCAATAATAAATTTTTTTAAGAGGTACTATTTGTATTAATCCTTTTAGGTCATTATAAAATTTTTTTCCGAGCATACATCCTAACCTATTTGAGAGAGATAAATACTTATAATATTAATAATCTTAGCATCAATAATAATCTTTAAATCTATAATTTTATATTCTATTCTAATAATTTTTACAACATTATCTTTAAATTTTTATATATAATCACATAGTATTTCTAATAAACTCAAACTTAAATAACAAAATTTAAAGTCTAAACTATCAATCTCTTTGATCTTCTTCACAACATATTATGTATATAAGATATTTATCTTTCTATAAACCATTATATATATATATATATATATATATATATATATATATATATATATATATATATATATATATATATATATATATATATATATATATATATATATATATATATATATATAATGAGAAGCATAACAATTTCATCATTGGGTTGCAAGCTCACTAGATTAGATATCATAATTTTTTAGTTTTTATATGAATCAAATCCAATTCATGAGCTTCTTTTCTTCTTGAGGGACATTGGATGTTTTGATGCTTTTCTAATGGTAAAGCCATCAATGTCTTCTCAAGCAATCTCCCATTAGGGCTATTTACCACATGTTATAAAGCTACTATTGTGACTTCCCACAACTACTAATCATCATCATATTCTTTTGCAAGCCAAATTCAAATCCATCTCTAGCAAGTTCTCATTCTACTCCACTAGATTTCTATTGTGATTTTAGCTCAAGTTCATGAGTGAGCTCAAGCCTATCATCTCTTAGGAAAGCTAATCTCGAGCTTGAGCTTGAGTTTGAGTAGGACATCAAGTAGGTGAGTTGAGCTCAGGTTACCTCTAACTCAAGCTTCTTTCTATCTTTTAGGTGAGCTGATCTCGATCTCATCGAGCTTGACTTATGCTTGAGTTTGAGTGCGAGTTGATCATTAAATAGGTGAGCTGAGCTTAATTTAACCTTAACTAGAGCTTGATTTGACTCATTTGCACTTCTAAGAGGGAGGGTAATATTCATTTAAAAAGAAAAATTTACTTTATTTTCTCATAATTGAAAAAAAAAGCTATTGATACTTATTTTGGGAGAAATTAATATACCTGAAAGTACAAATTAAATAAAATTATTCTTTTATGTATTTGTTGATTATTTATTGAAATTTAACGCTAATAAAATTGTTTCGATTAAGTTTGAATTCAAACCATTGTTTGGGCTTAGTTCTTACCTTTTTCTTCATATACATTGGTCACACAATGCTTTATTTAGCATGCTCTATTATTTTTATTTGATTCATATGTATTTGGGATGAATTGGAACTTCATTCATCATCCAGCTAATGTAAATTCCAGTGGTGTTCTATTCCTCTGGAGGAAGGATTTGATCTCTTTCGATCCTATAGCTCTATCTGAGCAATGCATCATTGACAAAGCTTATCTCCCTAATAAAGTATATAGATGGTTGTTGTTGTATATGCCAACAATGACTATCATGCCAGAAGAGCCCTTCGGAGTCAACTCTCCCCTCTTTTGGAAGAGGGACTGCCTACTATAGTTGGTGGGGATTTCAACTACATTATTAGTGAAAATGACAAGAAAGGAGATTAAACATTCAGCTACTCTCCAACTGTCCATGAATTTGAGGAATTTATACTAAAGAACGACTTACATGGCCTTGATTTTATGGGCCCAAGTTACAATTGGACTAATAATAAAGAGAGGAGGATTAGAATATAGGTTCGGCTAGATCGTTTCCTCGTCAATTCTACAACATATAATCTGCTCCCATCCGCAAAGATTATGCATCTAACTTGAATTTTTTCCGATCATTGCCCCATCCTCCTAAATGTTGTTCAGCCCTCTATGTACAAAAGGCAGAGATGGATCCAGTTTAAAGACACTTGACTCTCATACCCAATGGCTTGGAAGCTTGTGTGGAAGTGTTGGAATAAACAGGTTCTTGGATCCAAAGCTGAAATATTGAATTTGAAATGCAGCCGCACATTGAAGAACCTCTTTTACTGGTGTAAGAATCGACTGAAGGAGTTGGAAGACAACAAACTGAAGTTAGCAGACAGAATCAATGAGTTACAATATATTGATTGCTCCCTAGTAGTACTTTCAGTGACTGAAGAGGCTGAACTCTGGCAGAAGGTTAACGAACTAAATTCCACCTTTGCTCAGCTCAATACCTGTTGAAATCAAAGACCGAAAAATGTGATGGCTGGAAAATGGTGATACTAACACGAATTTCTTTCATAGTTGCCTCGGCTAGATGTAGAAGCAACATAATTTATGGAGTTAAACTTGCTGATGGACAGTTCTCTGATGATCCTGATGTTATTTATTTCAGATTCCTAGAACTCTTCAAGAAATAATGGAGCACCACCGAAATCTCCATGGTGGGATGTCCATCCTTTGCTGAAGCCCGCATATTGCAAATGATATTGGTAAACTCTTGGAGGCTAATGTTGGGGAGCAGGAAATTTGGGAGATTATCCGATCTATGGGTGCTAACCGAGCTCCAGGTATCGATGGGTCACCGTATCTTTCTATAAAAACTTTTGGAGAATCATTGGGCAGGATGTTTGTGAAGCTGTGAAGGAGTTCTTCACGAAATGCCTTCAACATGGAAAGAAAACCTTATTGTGCTTACTCTTAAGACCGTTGGTGCTAATTTCCCTACAAAGTTCTATCCTATCAACTTATGTAAGACCATCCATAAGGTCATTGCCAAGATTCTAGTCCAGAGAATCAAAAACCTGCTCCCAAATCTCATTGCTGAAGAGTAAAAAGCCTTTGTTCCACATCGATACATTTCACAACACTGCTTAATAACTTGGAAGTTCATTAATAAATTTCAGCATTCCACCTCAATGGAAGGGTTTATGGCCATCAAAGTGGATATGGAACAAGCATGATCGATGATTGGAACACTCTAGCCTTGGTTTGCTTTGAAGTTCAATAATTGGATTCTCCAATGTGTTACCCTCCCAACATTTTCTCTTCTTCTTAATGAAAGTAGATCATAGTGGATCCAAGCCCAATGTGGGCTTCGATAAGGACGATCATTATCTCCATATCTCTTCATTCTATGCTCGAAGCTTCTCTCCATGGCCTTCAAATAATATGGAGAGGATCTAAGAGTGGCTATTGCAAATGGGGGAATACGGATTTCACATCTTCTGTACGCCGATGACATCCTCATTACCTCTAAAGCCTTGGTTGGTCATGTTAAATAGATCACTGACATTCTGGAAATGCATTGCAATTGGACGGGATAAAGGGTGAATGCAACCAAATGTGCCACATGTAGTTGGAAAGCTAACTAAAATGCTCGAATGGCGGGGTTTCACAAGGTCAAAGAGCTTGATTATTTGGGCATCAAACTAGCTATAAGTAGACTAACCAAGAGGGACTTTACCAATCTGATCCAAAGAGCTCAAAGTAGAATTTTCTCTTTGGGAATCTGATTCCTATCTATGACCGATCAGGCTACACTAATTAATGCTTCCTTCCTTGCCACCTTTACTTACCAAATCACCCACATTATGGTTCCTAAGAATGTCCTCACTGAAATTGAATGAATGGGAAGAGGTTTCCTTTGGCATTCCAAGCCCAATTAACACAGCATCCATTATATCACCTGGAAGGAAATCTACCAACTATTTTGGTTCGGAGGGCTTGGGTTCCATGCTAATTTTGACTAGATTTTAAGTGTGACAATTTTAATTAAATTAGATATTTATTCTAAATAATTTTGACATTCCATATGCAATAGCGTAGTCCATTTTATGATCAGAGGTCATTTGGATCAATTCGGCATCAAATTGGCTCAATTTTAGTTCAAAAATACGCATTATCGCTTCTGACCACTCGATATTTGTATAGATTGGTCTAAATCGAGCACGGACAGTCTTATTTGATAGGTTTTGATGTTTTGAAGCTAACGACATGATCGATTCAGCGAACGGAGACCATTTGGATATCTTCGCAACCTCGTGACTCTGATATGCGCATAGGCGCGTTGACAGCTCGACCTCTTGATCGGTCGACCGTTAGATTGAGCAATATGTATATTCAGATCAATTTTTATATTGAATGTGATGTTAAAGTCCGTTCATCGATCGAAGGTCATTTCGATTAGTTTCGGTGATATCCAATGCATTTCAGCTTTGATTTGTGTGTTGTTATTTCCAAAGTCCATCGAATTTGTCTCGTGAGCTCGACTCAACTTATGTAATATGAATAGAGGTCAACATGTTCAATTGAGATAAGGGAGGAGGCTTGCAGGGCTGATTCAATCTGGATGAAATCAAATGAAGGGAAGGGGCTTGTGGCTGTCGAATGGGAATCGAGGGCCGTGGGAGTGTTATATCATCTTAGGGTTACATGTAAAGAGGTTTTTATAAAGATCTTTTTGTTTAATTGTTTAATTAACCGTAATATAGACTTTTATGGTGGTATTATTATATGGAGAATATATGTATCAATTTTAGGTTATTTTGATGTTCCAAACACAATGACGGTGTCCGTTTTGTGATCGAAGGCCGTTTGGTTCAAGCCGGCATCGAATCGGATCAATTTCAATTCAAAATTGCGCATCGTTGCTTCCGATGGCTCGATGTTCATGTAGACTCATCTGAATCGAGCACAGGTAGCCTCATTTGATAGGTTTCGATGTTTCAAAGCTAACAATTGATCAATTTCACGAACATAGATCGTTTGAGCATCATTCCAACCTTTCGACTCCGATATATGCGATGGCGCATCGATGACCCTCCTTCTTGATCGTTCGACCATCAGATTGTGCAAGATGTATACTCTTTTTTAATTTTAGCGTTGAATGGATGACAAAATTCATTCATCGATGGAGGTCATTTATGATGTCCATGTATTTCAACAATTTCAATTTATGCATCCGAAGTAATTTGTCTTGAGCTCAACTTGATGTAGCATGTATGGAGGTCAACATCACCATGTCATATTCTTGCAAACGAATAG
The DNA here is from genome assembly GCA_021442155.1 of Cymbidium sinense. Classification (NCBI taxonomy): domain Eukaryota; kingdom Viridiplantae; phylum Streptophyta; class Magnoliopsida; order Asparagales; family Orchidaceae; genus Cymbidium; species Cymbidium sinense. The sequence continues at coordinate 5,479 of JAKCPB010002037.1, read as the reverse complement.
AGACAATAATAGGCTAACATATTTTTGTGCTGAAACAGCTACATGTATATCCTTTTTGTGGTTAGATAGCGATATTGATGCTATCCCTCCTAATTTTTTTATAATTTTGGAGGAAGATAGATCATACATTGTAGCTTCTTAGCTTTGTTTCATTTTGAACCTTTCTTGTACTTATTTTATTATCAATGCAAATGCATACTTTCAATATAAAGACAGACAAGAATAAGCTACAGATAAAATCATAAAAGTCAGAAAATAAAGTCAAAGCTATTTCAATGTGGTTGCTTAGCGAAACTTTTTCATCCATTGACAAGTAAAAATGACGTAGATGGCCCAAAAAGTTGAGCTAAGTAGATCCTACAAATCTGAATAATGTTCTTAACATAGCAAAGAAGAATATTTTTATTTTAATCTCTTGTTCTTTTTTATGTAACTTCTATAGATATAAAAAAATTGAAAAACTAAATACACGTATAAATATCTTGGATATATTAAACATGGCAGTTCAATCCATCCAACCAATCATCAAGAAGATGAATTTGCTACAATCTTGACAAACTCATAGCAAATTCACCTAGGCAAGCTGAGAACTTCACCTAGCAAGTCAGCAACTCTAATTTCACTTAAGGCGACTATTTTATCTAACAAGTCAACTTCATCAAATGATCAAATGGTTTCACTTAACCAAGTAAGGTGCCTTCACCCAACAAGTTGTCAACATTGTCTAGTAAGATGGTAACTTGAGCTAACTAAAAGCACATAAACATATGCAATTTTCAACCAAAGATGAAGATTTGTTCCTTATATATATGACTACATGCATTTTGTAATGCAATCTCATAATATATGTTCAGCCTTTTATAGTTTTTCATGTAGCACAAAACTCCTAGCTCAAGTTATAAATAAGAGTTCAAGGGGCTTGACACAAAGTTCATGGTACTTTAAATTCTCTACTTTAAAAGCTTTAATAACTTTTCTCTCTAAATTATACCTGAATCTCCTTTTCTCTCTATTTCTTGTTTTATATCTTGTGATTCTTGAGAGCATTTTGTTGCTATCCATAAACAATTTTAGGTTCAACAAATTTGATATGTGTTTGATTTGCCCTTTATTTTATATACTCATCAATACTTAATGTAGCATTATGTCTCCTTATCCCATAAATGAAGGTATCTTTTATCGAACCATGTGAATTTGATGTATGTTATTTTTTATGGCTATATATCATATCTTGTGGTAATAATTTGATTCTTTTAATTCTAATGCAACATTGAACATACTTAATATCTACATAGCAGAAAAAAAAAAAAAAAGGTGGTAACTTGTGATTGATAGGAAAAACAACAAAGTTTTTGTAAGAATCCACATTATAATCTCTAATCACTGCAAGAATTTTGAGTTATTGAATATTCTACTTAAAGGCATTGATAAGGTTTAAGTTTTACTCATATTTACTAAAATTTTAGGACTTGATCATATGACTAAAAGTTTAGCTCATGCTTGTCAATAGCAAATGGGAACTCATAGAGCCACATGATTGTTCATGCATGCCATTTAAATATTGTGCAATTACACACACACACACACACATATATATATATATATATATATATATATATATATATATATATATATATATATATATATATATATATATTATTATACATCTATATACTTACATACATATATACAAATATTTAATTGTAACATATATACAAATATTTTATTTTTATTGGCTATTTCTTATTGCTGGATACATCAGGTTCAAAGGTCCAATTGCATTATCTACCACTACTAGAGGACTTGGATACATTCAATAGGGGAGTTATGCGAAATGACTAGGTCCACTAAGGCCAACATGGTCGGCTAACACCTCCTTGAGATATGGTATAGCATATTGATGTGGGAGGTCGAATTCTACATGTGCCATATCCTCGATCTTGACGGCCTCGATTGGGTTGAGGTATATTTTATTAACGCACTTTCAAATTTTAGCTTATATATGTGTTTAAAGCGTATTGTGTGTATAGATGAAACGAGAGTAAGCCACCAATGGCTTAACGCTATATATAGAAATGAGTTGGATGACTGCAGATACTCAAGTTGGACTGCGATAACATTTCACCAAATATCTATAATGCATATTCTAACATAATTTTAATATGCGATGTGCAAAGGAGTGATCACGGGCATCGCGTCACATACATGCTCAGCAGGCTTTGATATATGGTTATCACGAGTCCCTCTGATCAGCTGGAAGAGGGTTGAGTGGCATTTACCAAATCAAGTGTTGCGCCAGTTCGGCCTCATTCCCAGAGTAGATGTAGCCCCAGTTGACCCTAGTTTCAAAAGGGTCGATGGTCGGGGTAAAGCGGATGTCGACGGGGTTGATTACCATCAGTCGCACATTGCCACATGGGAGAGGTGGAGGGATTACCTCGTCAAGGGCTTAGATAAGGATGTGGATAGGATGACAACTATCAAACATATCGTTGGTTCGATCGGCTTCCTCAGATTTAGGCCATCCCGGATCCTCCCACCACTTACTATGCCGTGAGCAGGAGTATATTTATGTAAGTGCTAATATAAGTATTCATTTGAATTCAATATATTGCAGAGGTTAATTTCACATACTATTTTTTTTGTGGGAGCACATCTCGGCACTGGACATCTTCCAGTACTTGCCGTGGGATGAGACGATGAGCCGGATAAGGCCGTGATATCAGCTACGCCGCTGATAGCACGTGAGACCTACAGCGGTGTACATCGGGATACACATTTACGGTCATAGGGTGTCGCACACCATGACTGGAGTGCCAGGCCATCTACATATGTTGATCTAGGTCCATCTATGCATGCTGACCCAGGTCCTTCTACATATCAGCCAACATATGAGTCACAACCACCTATCTTCCGATGGACGATCCGACAGACCGCCAAGATCTTGCGAGGTTACCATGTGCATGATCATCCATCCTGCACCACCGACACACCTGGGAGTTGTATGATTCTACGCAGACGCCGGAGGCGTTAGATGTTTAGGATAGTCTATTTGTGCATCTGTACTACATTTGTTCTTATCTATTTCATTTTTATTTCTGTATGATCAATTGATGTAAATATTTGTACGCACTTCTTTGAATGAAAACTTGTAAATAAAAAAGTTCATTTTTGACATTGTTGTGAAACCTCCCATAAGGTTCAATTGAATAAAGAATGGATCCCAAAAATAAGGAAGCTTTAGAATAGGCATGGTTTATCAAATGAAAGAAAACACTGATTAAAACCTATACCTATAGCTTTAATCTAACCCAATTGAGGCATAAGCTAAACTTCTTTGAATTGGGCAAGACCTAAAGGCATAAGCCCAATTGAGATAATAGCTAAAGTCATGTTCTTACTTATGTAAAAAAAAAATATCGAAGTTAGTCACCCACTTATGAACGGGTCATAATCTCAAGCTGGGTGACTGGTTTCGATCTAATGTGGATTAGCTACGTCACGCCGATCGACGAATGTACCAATTAGCGAATTAATTATACTTATATTTAAATTATTTTATTAATACTTAATACCTAATATACTAATATATATATAATATATATATATATATATATATATATATATATATATATATATACTTTAATTATAGAGAACAAAGCCCATTTTGATTATTTTTTCACAGAATTTAATAAATTTTAATTTAAATTTTTAAACCATAAATAATCTCTATAATTCATATATATATATATATATATATATATATATATATATATATAAATATATAATATATATATATATATATACATATATATAAACTAGTACAATTTATAGAACTAGATCATTTTAGTTGAACCAAGTCCATTTTGATTTTTTTTCCACATGAAACTAATCTTTAAAAAATATAATTGATGCCATTTAGATAATTTTAATTTATATAATTATATAATTATTTGTAATTTTGTAAACGACAATAAAATGATGGCAAGTATCCACGACTTAAAAAATAATTTATTGATAAGTCTCATTAGGTATTTATATAACATCAATTTTTATTTAAATATATTACACAAGTAGAATTGGTCCACCTTCTCATAAGTCTAAAAAAATTAAAAAAAATAAAAAAGAAATCATTTTGAATTATAGTTTATACGACTTCATTCATATTTGGCAGGATACTGTGATAGGTTATATATATATATATATATATATATATATATATATATATATATATATATATATATATATATTAAATAATCTAAACCTGCCAATATGAATGACTTTTAAAATAATTTAGAAAAAAAAAAACAACTTAAGCAAGCGTGAGGGCTCAGTGGTAAATATTTCGTCTTTAATGATTGAAGCCAGCTCGGCGCTACTTCCCGCGAGTGTTCTGCCGCAGTCTATAAAGGCTCCTTCTCTAACATCTTCTTCACCTCGTTCTGCCTTTCTCTCTCCACAAGAGCGTTACCATTATCTGCGCTCGCGCTAGGCTAGATTTAGGTACTGCTCAATTTTTTTAATAGCTCTTCTTCTTCCCGACTGTTCTTGTATCACGAATGAAGTATTACTAGATTCTTCTTTGTTTTTTTTTTTTTTTTATCTTTCTGTAGATGTTGAGTGCTTTAATTTGGTTTTGAATCACTGGCAATGTTTCATTTTTCGTTCGGTCGAGGGATCTGAGAACTAAAACCAGTTACACTTGATGATTTTCGGCATGACGTTTCACTAGTTGGATTAGATTTCTCTTGTTTCAACATTTGTCTTTTGATGTTTTCGCTTGTTCGTGCTGACGTGCTGTTCATCCCCTTGTTTTTTTTTTTTTTTGGGCCTGTATCGATGAACGACTCATGTTTTGTCACTTGCCGAAGAGGCAATGGCTATAATTATTCATTTGTTTGAGCGCTCGGCCACTTCCATTGGCTGCTCGTGTTAAATAATAAACTTATTTTATTTTGAGGGAGTTGAGTGCTTATGCATATTTATGCCTAACCCCAAATTCTAGACGTCATGTCAAGTCCTTAATAAATTAGGATAGAGACTTGTAGCAATCATATATTATTTTGACGGTTGCAACTTTTGAAATTTTAAAGGGCAAATTTCAGTACTGGTTGGCGTTATGATATGACATACTCTTTCTTCCCCTTAGAGCATCAATTGCTATTTTAGTTTGTTGTTTGTTTAGTTAATGCTTCTTTGTGGCTAATTTTTGCAGAGCATGCCAACGTATATATATTTTCTTTCTTCTTTTCTATCAAGACGCTTTATTGACTTTTCTGATGGTCATCTTATTTTAGAACAATATTTTTAGAATAATATGCTTCATTTCATTGATTCAAAGAAGAAAGAAAGTGACTTCCAAAATTTAAAGGGTGTGCCAATAAAAGGGCAATTCTTGACCGTGGTTTTAAGCAGATTTGGGGAATACAAATGTTTCATCTACCTTTGAAGTGGAAGGAAAGATGTTGGATTATGAAAA